>JANHAO010025929.1:0-11225 GCA_026873985.1 Saraca asoca | reverse complement strand
GCTTGTAGGGGGTTTTCTGAAGGAAAGGGATTCCTGATGGTAACCTTCTACGCCGGTCACGGACCTCGGATTTGGGTCGTGACAGATGGTTTACAAAATCCACTTTGAGCTATGAGAAAAGTCTTATGTCAACTCATAAAAATTATGTTTAGTCTTGTTGCATTTAGGTTATAATGCTCTTTGGGGGGAGTATCCATTGACTCTTGGTAGGATATTATGGCATTAGTCTAGGGGTCAGAATCTATGACTAAGTACCTCCACTACTAACTCTAAACTATGTAATGAGGCACATTATGAATGAAAGAAGCAGCTTCTCTTTGATTTATATTATCCCTTATTTTTATCCACTTGGGGTACATTTATCTGTATTTCCCCACATTGTATGATATGCATCATTGTTGCCTTTCTATGTATACTGGTTACCTATGTGCTATGCTTACTTGCTAATGGTTGTTCTAATTGAGCTATGATTATATGTTTGGCTGTTATTCCTAAAGCTTGGATGGTGTATTAACCAGTTGGCTAGTTTACTCCTCGAGTGGTGAATCTCTAAGCCCTAAACATCCTGCCTATCGAGTTATCGATCCATGACATTTGGTATCAGAGTATGGTTAAGACCATGCTCCAATTTCCACTGTTGTGCTTGTGAATACACTAACTATGTTGAGGGGGATGACTAATTTCGAATGCTTTGAAGCTATTAAGACTACACTCGGGGAGCCTTGAAGTAGTAGGTGATGCTGTGAAAAACTTGCAATCCAATGAAATCCCTAAACTTTTTCGAAGGGCCCAAGATTAGGAATTTTTTGAACGTCAAGTCAAGACTCTAGAAGTGGAAAAGGGGATTGAAGGCTCAAGGAGTAATAACATTCCATAAGTCAGTGAAAGGCTTGTTTATTTTGAGAACATCCAAAGAGAGCTAAAGGACATTGTCAAGGACCTTGCCAACGAGGTGAATGATGTTATAGCAGCTCTTTGGATTGAGATAGGTGACTTGGTAGCCATAGTGAATGTCATAATGCTGGCTATAGGGAGCAATTCATAAGAGGGTGGCTCAATGTGAAAGGGGAAGTGAAAGTTCCCAAACCTAGGCCATATGTGAGAGAAGGGGATGCCCAAAAGCTCAAGAATTTCATATTTGATATGGATCAATACTTCTTAACTTCAAAAATAGATTAAGAGGAGTCTAAGTTATGTTCCAATTTGAATATTAACTACTAAAGAGATGTGCCCTAAACATTCCATAGGCTTGAATAATTGAGATCTAACCATTCGTCTCTATTGAGACTCTCATGTATATGCATTCACTATATACTTGACAGAGAAGTTGAATCTCAGGACATTCATTCATTTCAAAATACATCTGTCATAGAGAAATCAAATTTATGTTTTGAATAAAATTATACCAAGAGCCTCAATGGATGGATCTACCAAATTATCTTATCAATGATATCTTCCCTAAAATAACTTCTTACTTTTCCAATATGTTTTAAACCAATAACATTATCTTTAATATTTTTTACCTTAGTGTGACTTATAAGATCCTTTATAATTGTCACAGTGGATCACTCTAAATATCTTATTACATGAAGACTTATAAAAATATTTTATAAGATCTACCATTTCTTTGAAGCTATATTAATAGTGCTTTATATAGTCTTCATAGTGAATTGGTCTACACAATCTTTTTTTTATTATTTTCTTGGATATTGATCCTTAACCAAATATAAACATAAGCATAGTAATTAACTTTCGTGTATCCCCACAACCTTGTAACCAAAATCTAAGTAACCAATTAGTTATAACTAATCAAAATTAATCAATCAAATCACATTACATTGTATGCTTCAAATGCTTGATTTATGCTTTCATAAGGACTCTTTGTAGGACAAGATTAAAATCATATTAGAATTCTCATCTAATAGGCAAGATCAAGCCTGGTATACGTAAAGCATATAAAATGTTTATTCAACAAGAAGCACATGGAAACAAGGCTTCATTAAGCCTATCTTAAGGAAAATAACAAGACAATCCATTATAACTTTTTCCACAAGTCATAAGGAATATAACCATCATAGCAATATTCCATCTTAAGCCAATATAAAAGAATATCTATAAATTTTTTAAGACAAACTAATTTTCTTTTATGCCATCTCCATTATAATTTTGATATTAAGAATATTGGAGGTTTTATCTAGATATTTCATATCAATCATATGAAAAAAACCAACTTTTTTTTATCTCCTTATGAAAATATATATCTCTATCATGAGCCAAAAAAATATTATTGACTTAGGAAATTGAAATAGAAATTTTATCTCCCATTGTTTTTGTATATAGTCGACAATCCTCATCATTTTAAACAAAACCAAAACCATATGCTTCAATAACTTCTTAAGATATAAGATTCTATTATCTAAAGGCTTGATTAAGATATAAATTAATCACTTTTTCACTTTCCTTATGACCTCTTAATAACCTTTTCTCTTAGAAGAAAATACTTCTCTTTATTTAATTAGCCTTTGAGAAACTTTAATTTCAGACTCATAATTTCCATAAGAATGACTTTTTTTTTTTTGAGAATTTTATTGCAATTAAAATGTTCTTCAAGAAATTTCATATCCAAATTCTTAATGATGGTCTTATCTATTAGATCATATAGTTTATACCCTTTTAATTACTTTGGATAATCAATAAACACCTTTTTGGTTTTACAACAAATTTATCTTTAGTAGGATCGAGTATAATAATATAAGCAACACAACCCCCAAATATTCATATAATTAAACTTAGATTACTTACTAACTCAAATTTCATAATGAATCTTTTCAATAGTCATAGAAGAAACTTTATTTAAAATATAAATAATAGTGAGAATAACTCATTCAAAAATTAGTAGAAAAATTGGCAAGGGCTAAAATATACTTTACCATTTTCAACAATGTCCTATTGTACCTTTTAGAAACTCCATTCTATTCAAGTATTTGCAGCATACTAAGTAAATGAATAATACCATTCTTATTATAAAATCATCAAACAAATCAAATTAATATTTACTCTTACTTAAAAAATATCTTAATCTTTCTACCTGTGGTATTCACTATTTCTAACTTGAATTTTTTGAAACTTTATTATCTTGCCCATATGATGTAAAAGATATGACTTTTCAAATATTCAAAAATATTAATAAATATCATAAAATAAGAATGACTATTTCTAAAATGCATACTCATATAACCACTAATATTCAATTAGATTATATAAAAAAATATTTTTACTTTATTAGCTTTTGAAGGGAAAGAAAACTTTGTCATTTTTCTATACAAACAAATTTCAAAAATTAAAAGTTCATTTTTTCTCAAAATATCCTTATTAAACCGTCATTAATTAATATCCTTATCATTATGACTAAAACAAATATAACAGAGATAAAATTTATTAAAATGGATATTAGAAAATTCACTTACAACATTTTCTTGTAAATTAACTTGAGATATTTCCAAGTTTCTAAATCTTTTAAATACAAATTTTTTATCTACGAAGAAAATCCAAGTTTCTTTGAACAAACACAAATAATTTTTTTCTTATCAATGAAGATAATATTTTTAAAGAAAAGAATTTATTATATTTCAACTTTAACTTATATATTTTAAGTCAATCAAAGAAGTTTTATTACCATTTCTCATAAAATTGAAACCTTGTCCACTATCAATTTTCCTGATTTTCTAAACACATGAAATTAATACATACATGAATTATGGTCTTAAATTAGAAACTAAACAACATAACATAGGAAACATAATATTTTAGAAGAAAAGACTCGCTTTCCTTAGGTTCTATTATTTTTTATGATAATTCTTTTTAATGTAACCATGCTTATTACATGGAATATATTTACTATGCAATAGTCATCTTATTCTATTAAAATAGAAATTCTTATACTTTTGAAATTGAGATATCATTTCATTTCTTATTAAAACTCTTATTTGGCTTCAATTGTCACTCGAAAGCTCAAATTTGATAATCCCCTCAACTTTCCATGATGTTTTTATCTTCTTCTTTTTTGTGATCAAACTTATAAAATGGTCAAACTCTTTAACAAGACTCAATTAACATGTAAAATCTTCAATAACCTCATATAACTTTGACATGTATTCCATCATAGTCGAGATAATAGTTTTCATCTACAATGTTATCACAAAACATAAACTTTTTATCACTTATGATAACTAATTCATTCACATATTTTCTCATATCAATCTTTTTTCACATTTTGATCTAGCAAACTTTTTTTTACAAATTATTCACATGAGAATTAGATTCTTTTTTTTTTTATTATTTAGCCTCCAATTATCTAAACATTCTTTTATGGTATATGTGTAGAAATTAATCATACAAAATATTTTATTACCAAGATCATTAGCACTTAAGATCGTACTAGACCTTGTTCAATTTAGAGATTAAGGGTTTAATTCTTGTGACTCCCACTTTCTCAATTAAAAAATATAATTTTAGCATAAGATTTGAGAATGTGAATAGCCATTTTTTAATCATTATAATTTTTTAAGTCTAATTCATACTATTCATTATTATCAATCAAATCATTCTTATTAGTCACTGATCGGGGAAAGATAGGTGTATATTTTACACAAATAATATCCTTACAATCATGTAAAGTCAAGAACATATTAACTCTTTATTCCTTAATTTACATAGTCAATATCATACAATACATTGGATTTGAGAAGATCAACAAACACATATCTACTACTAGGCATAGGAAAAGAAATTCTTAATTCACATTACTTTAAAACAATCACTTACCTGTCAAGGATTCGTGATGAGGAAAAATAGGAGCCTGTTTGGTAATTATTTTTAAAAATAGTTTTCTGTTTTTAAAACAAAAAAACCTATTTGGTAAAACTGTTTTTAAAATTTTGTTCTAAAATCCTATTTTAAAAACTGTTTTTGAAAACAACTCTGAGCTGTTTTCAAAAAGAGTTGTTTTCAAAAACAGTTTTTAAAAACAGAAAAACAGAACAAGTTTCCAAACAGGCCCTAGATTTTTAGAAAACTTAATAATTCTTATTTACCTATTGGAGATTCATGAAAATTATCAAAAAGATACACGTCTGCATTTATCTGTTGAGGTTTTTGCTAAACATAAAATGATAATAAAATTACTAAACAATTGAAGTGCATATATATATATATATTCGCATTATCCAATGGAGATTTATTGAAACATGAAACAATAATAAAATTACTATACAATATAAAAACAAAATATGTATTTAGCAATAAAACATAACAACTGCATTATCCATTGGGGATTTTACAAGTTAGAATAAATAGTAGGTAATTAATAGAGGAAAAATTAACACAATATTATATCTTTCAAGATTATACAAGAATCGTATAACATGTAGACGCTTAATTACTTTCATTGTAAGATTTAGTAGATTCTTGCATAATATAAATAAGGAGAATAATTATAAATGAAATAATCATAAAAGGTCAAGAACCTTCTCCATAAGTTTCAGGCTTTTCTAAAGGTCATGAATTTTCTTCACATGTTATAAGTCTTTTTCAATTATGTGAAGTACCTAGTCCTTAATGTAGTTCAAGAGACACAAAGAGAATAATATTAATATGAGAATTTTTTACAAGTGATTAGCTTACTACTTTTATCTTAACAGTATTTTACATGCCTCACTTATAGGACAAATGGAAGTCTTTATAAGAGAGTTCAAGATCTCTAACCTCTAATGTGGGTGTACAACCAACCATAGTAACTTGCATCTCATTCACCCATATTCAAGTACCAAACCCATTATTCATGACTACAAAAACATAAATTTCATTTATAATATTAAAATTATTTATTTAGAATTTCATATTAAGTGTAGAATCAAATATCTTCAATTTCTTTACATTAAGTGAATAAAATAATATATTTTGAATTTCTCTGTATTAAGTGAATTAAAACTCTATCTAAAACCAATAAAATTAATATTTGAAAATCATTAAAATTCTTACAAATTTAGAGTAAAAAAATTCTATTTATATTTTCAATAAGTTTTCTTTTTATAAAATAAGAGAAAAATACTTTTACCTTTTTTATGTATCTAAAAAATACATAAGTCTCTCCTCTATTTGTAAAACCTACACATTACTCCAATTAACAGCCCTTTGTTAGGAATATTTCCCTTAGATATTTTAGATATCAAGTTTAAATGATAATATTTTCAATGACAATATACTCATGAATGTAGTCATATAATCTTTAAATGATATTCCATAAGAACACATAATTAATTAATTGCAGCTTCTCAGAATTCCTAAAATCTTTCTCTTTTCTTTTTTCATGAAAATTTTATTTTTCATTTTTTATATATATAATTTATTTTTTGAAGTTCAAATTGAGTAATTTTTTTAAGGTCTAATTTGTTTTAAATTTGTTGATTTTCTCCCAAATACTACATGGGGAATGGAATATTGACACACATAGATTATTATAATCTATTTATAATCTCACATAGTTTATTATATTTTTAAAATTTTGTAAATAAGTTAATTAAAGGTAAAATAAGGGGTTAAACGTGGTAGCTATGGACCATTAACTATACTTTGTTGCAATAATGTAATTTCACTATATGTATTATATTTTATTTTTAATTCATGAAAAAGTGATTTTCATATTAAAATACTTCTTCTCCAATTTTTAAATTTTCAAGTGTGCACAACAAATTAGGTATGTTATATATTTTGATTTTCATTAATGAAAAAATGATTTTCACATTAAAATACTTTTTTTTACCAATATTATAATTTTCTAGTCTACTAAGAAAAAAACTCATTCTAATGCATAGAAAACTAAGTATATCATGTTTTGTTTTTAATTAATGAAAAAATTATTTCCATATTAAAATACCTTTTTACCCTTTTTTTTACCAATTTTTTAATTTTCCAATGTGTTGGACTCTTCATACTTTTGAGATTGGAATACAAAAAATTACGTTAATACAAATCTAATGCAGAAGCCATTACAATTATAAATATCATGACAATTATAAGGCATAACGAGAGAGACAAAAGAAAAAACACTTCTAATAGGAGACCATATGTTTATATAATAAAACTATGGGTAAAAATTGGTGTTTTTTTAGCCAAAAATTCCCTTTAACTACACATTAATGGAGGAGTTAACGGCCAGAGCATGAAAATACTAAATTGAAGGAAAGTGCGGTGAAAATGCACTGTCAAGAGAGGTCTATATAGGTTTTTTAAAAAAAAGAGGAAAGTCTATATATTTTTTTGATACTTCAGGGAAGGTCAATATATTTTTCTATAAAAATAAACAAAACAAAAAAAAAAAAAGTTTATAAACATATCTCATTTTTTTTATTTGGAGGAAAATAGAGAACTACAAATGCCTAAATCGGGGTAAGCACACACCAAAAAAGTCTTGAAGCAAAATATATCTCAAGTTAGACGGATGATCTTGAAAAAAGTGAACATCCAGAATAAGAGAATGGTCAATGGAGGCTAACAAATTTGCTAAACAATTACTTTCTTTATAAGTATGCATGACCTGAATTTGCTACTCATAATGATAAGCCTCTGAACTTCCTTGATCAAATGACTATGGGGTGGGAAAGAGTAATTCTCTAATAAACTAAAAGAATAATAGCTTGGGAATTAGATTCAAGCACAATATTCATGAGACCTACATCCCAAGCAAGAGAAAGGTCATTCTTTATCAATTGATATAAATTAAGAAAAAATACACTTTACTCATTTGTGATATAATACTAATTTTAATTTATCTATTCATGGTTTAAAGTGTTGCAAATAAACAACTTGTAGTTTGCACCTTTTATACTTTGCCCACCTATGCTAATTTCCCATCTAAATCTAATGAATTTTGTCATATACTAGTCAGGTACTCCTTAATTAGCCTTAATTAAACCTGATTAAACCCCATCGTTTCCAATTTCCTTTTTTATCTAAATATGAAACCCTAAAGAAAATTTTTCCTTTAATTCTGTAAGATTTCTTCTACAAATGAAATTGTGGAGAATATAGAAGATATATTCTTTGGGAATTGTGTCAGAGTTGTTGTTGTAGTTTTTTTTTTTTTTTGGTTGGATTGTAGTCTCTATGTGGCAAATGTTAGTGTTAACTAATAAGAAAGCTTGTCTTCTATTCTAATATTAATTCCTAATTTCATGTATTACAAACTCATGATTTTTTCCAAGGCGTACTGGATGTTAGGAATTGAATCTTACACAATCAAAGGTAAATTTTTCTTTGAAGTTTCAGATCTAAGCAAAACAAAAAACTGAGAAAAATGGGAGGGTGCAATTATAGTTAAATTAGGACTAAATAGAGAACACACGAGTGATATGTGACAAAATCCATTGATTTGATGAAAAATTAGCACAGGTGGGCAAAGTATTAATGATGTAAATCACAGGTTGACTTTTTACGATGTGTAGATAATTAAAAACTAAAATCATACCACATGTGGATAGAATGCATTTTTCTTTATAAATTAATATATAAATTAAGTAATACATGTGTCATGCAAAGTCTATCTTTAATTAACACATAAATATAAATTAATTGATGATTAACATTTAAATATGTATATATATTAATGTAAAATTAACCATATAATGCATCGACATAGGGGAGAATTTTATTCCCTTCTAGGGGCTCAAGTTGAAACTCTTCAACTAAAGCAGATCAAAGAAGAGGGGGTTACACATGGCGGCAAAGTGTTCTGTGCAAGAAACAAAGTTAACACTGCACAAAAGAAGTGGTCTACTAAGCACACGTTGACTCTTAAGTTAGTCCCAAAAGTTTAGTTTCAATATAAGTAATGAGAATGAATTGTATACAAGAAATACCTAGAGATTTATATAGCTATCGAGCATGCTATTTCGTATGGTTCTAGATGAATGGGAAGTATCCATGTGTTCATGATACATTGTTGGCGTGAGTGAAATTCTCACTTTGTAGTTGATGGTGTAGTCACACCATTCATGCAAGCCCTTAAGTGTTTCAGCTTGTATGAGGTTCACTAATCGGCTTAACAATTGTGCTATTGAAAAATCAATTAACTAAGGACCTTTGACACTCGATCAATCTTTATGTAGCCTTCAGGCTATTACTCTCAAGTGTTGGGTTTTACTTGCAACAACTAGAGCTTGATTATGGGGTCGTAATCTAGTCGTTCGATTGTGGGTTTACTTTTGATGGACTTTGGTTGATCTATTTGTCCATTAATTTGGTTGAGTAATCATGTCCTAGCCCAATCGATTGATTGTGGCCATATGATTTAGCACCTTTCAATGATCAATTGTGCTTAAGCCAATCAACCAGCCATAATTCAAAAATTGTTCATGTTAGGTTGTGTCATTTACTCCTTGTACCCATACATCATCATCCAACCAAAGGCAACCTCTCATATCCCTATGTTAGTTAATGATTGGCTATCTTTAAAGTTGGCTAATTGAGATAATAATATTCAGGATCTAACCAATTGTCATGACCCAATCCCCGGGCATATGAATGGCATAGCAAGTCACCTATAGGAAACCTACTACAAGCCTGGAAATGCAAATATCACACCGATGCATGTAAGTTACTTTAACAGACAAATACAAACACTATTATCTCTATCAAAATTCGACAGAGTTTCCTCTATTTTTCGGACACCTGGCCATACGACTTTCACAAAAACATTAAGGGCTACACGCCCAACAGGACCTGTATAATGTCACATAATACATATATTTTTATTCAATGGCCCAAACTAGACATTACACAACTTGCTGGGCATCTAGTTAATATACACAACACATGCATATGCAATTCTATCCAACGGTGAAGTCACATTATCATTTTTATACCTTTCAATCTCCATAGATGGTGGTCTACAGAATGGGAAGGCCGGAAAGGCTTCTGACTCTAAAAAACATAGAAATAGAAAGAGTGAGTTTCTAAGAAACTCAATGAGCAAACAATCCCATGATCACTCAAAAATCTCATTTAAAACCATGTTTGAAAATATATAATATAGTCGTGAAAATGTGCTTACCCATTTTGCCACCATTTTATCAATACACATTTAAGAATTATAATTCAATAAGAAAGTTATATAATGGAAAACATGATATTTCATAACATGGTAGTAAATAAGGGATAAAACCAGTATCTTACTAGAATTTTTATTTAAAACCCAATATAGTAAAACATACTACTGGATTCCCAAAAGTAAATTTTTGAATGTAATCGTCCTATAATCCCGTCATAAGCCATCTATCATGTCTACTGGATGCTCATAAATGTATATCTCCATACCTCTCTCCATCCTTATTCCTCCCTACTGGCTAGTTCAAGTGCACTTGAGGGTTACCCACAATTTACCAAAGGATCCAACATTTTAAATCATTTAACTAAATTCTTTTACATAATACAAACTTTAAACAATAAATCAATATAACAATATTTTCATATCACAGTATACAAGAATCCATTTTCAGGTAAGCAGTATTTATCAAAAACATACATAACCTATTTAAGCAATTTAGGTATATTCATCAGATGAAAATAGAATCACCAATTTTCATAATACAAGACAAGGTGGAAAATCATTAAACTTTATAATATATATATATAGATATTCAATTAATTAAAATACTGAACTAGAATCCAAGGAAAATTCCTAATGGTAATCACAACAGCATAAGCACACAGGCTAGTCATAAGAGCCACATAAGCTAATCTCAAGAGCCATATAGGCTAGTTATAACAGCCACACAGGCTATTATCACATGTGCCATCAGATTATCAATGGATTTTCAATGGATTCAATATCTCAATCAATATTCAAAACATATCACGTAGCATGAAAATACTTATTCAGGTAAGCAACATGCATAAAAATACATGAACTAGTTAAAGTATATCCATACATCACATACAAAAATGGTATTATCATTTCCCATGATACAAATCAGTATGAAAATGCATAGTTTTATCACGGCAAACCATTTCAAAAACACCAACGACATGTAAATATGCTGTCGAAATCACTTTGAAATATATATGAAAATCTCATCATTTAAGAGGATTAATAATATTATTTCATATGATAAAATTATTTTATATTTACACATGGGATTGTTAAGTGAGAAGGATTGTCCACTCACCTT
>JANHAO010025928.1:0-11223 GCA_026873985.1 Saraca asoca | reverse complement strand
CATAATCTCAATACACATTTAAAAATCATAATTCAACAAGAAAATTAAGTAATTGAAAACATAATGTTTAACAACATAATAATAGATATCAGGATAAGCTATCATGAAAAATATGTTCATCGTTATATAATATGAAAGAAATTCAATGAGAATTTCTAAAATTATCATTACTCAATTAATTAAAAACACGCAACTGGAATCCCAAAGAAAATTCCCAAAGGTAACTATAATAACATAATCGTCGCCATAAGTCATCCAACACGTTTGTCGGATAATCATGAGCATATATATCTCCTTACATTTCCTCCCTTATCCACTCCTGCCTGGGTAATTCATATATTCTAAAGTGCACTTGAAGGTTACCACCTAATTTTTAGTTGATCCAGTACCTCAAATCAATCAATTTAAATAATCAGATAGCATAAGTCTCAAACAGCAACATGTTTATTTCACAACTCATAAAAAAATGCTTGTTCGGGTAAGCAATGTTTATCAAACATACATTAACATATCAAAATATTGTCATAACCATTTATTACATGGAAAAATATAGAATTTTCGATTCCAACAATATAGGGTAGAATGAAAATACATAATTTGTATCACAACAACCTATTTCATAAACACCAACAACATATAATTATACTTTTGAAACCCCTTTAATATATAAGTAAGGAAATTCCATTATCAAAAGGATTAATAATATTTTATATAATGAAATTAATCTACATTTACTAATGGGATCCTAAAGTGAAGAGGATTGTTCACTCACCTTAGAAAATTCTTTAAGGAGCTAAATCGACTAATTGGGAAAATTGAGAAACTTAGCCCAATTGGGTTTTTCAACTAGATTTCCATATATCTAACATTTTCAGGCTCGATTTATCAAAAGGAATTTATCTAAAGCAAATCCATAAGAAAATTCCAACTTTCATCAACTTTGAAATTTACTGTTCAAATTAAATCTACTTGAAAAGTTAATGTAGGTAAGCTATAAAATAAATCTCTTATTCTAGGATTACTCACCAACTTCCAAATTGTCAATAGCCAGCTCGGCCAGAGTTAGGATGCCGCCAATGAGCCTATAAAGTTACTGGCTGAACCTACATTATTAAGGGTTTCAACTTAAATATCTTAGAAAACTAACTAGAGGATTACTATAAAATAAACTCGATAATCTAGGAATACTCACCACAGTCCAAAGTACCAAGGAGTAGCTCATCGTGAGCTAGAATGTCACCGGTGAACCAATTCCAGTTCTGGCTGAACCAGCTAAAATAGAGGAGGGAAAGCACACTAGAAAAGGAGAAGGAAGCCATAACCAATCTCATGGACCACGAGGAAGCATCGAGGAAGAAAGGAAAGAAAGAAAGCTTGCAAGAAAAGGCCAGACCATGAATAAACAACTCGCATTGCAATAGGGGAACTCTGGGACACAAAAGACTGAACACGAGGGAAGAAGCCTTGCTAGAGAAGAAGGACACCAGAAATGAAGAAAGCTCATTGATCGAAAGTGTTAAACAGTGACAGAATGATCAAACAGTGAAGGAAGGCACCGAACCTGCCGAAGGAAGCTTTGGGAGGCCACCAACGAACTCATGAGGAAGAAAGCCAACCTGAGGAAATTTTTATACAGAAAATAGAATGGGGAAATTTGTATTTGGACCCCAAAAGTTTCCACCACCTCAAATAAGTCCCTCTAAAAATATAAGAAATTATGTTATGGCCCCAATGACACATTTAGAATTTTCACTTCAATCCCTCAGTCAACATTTTTTTCCTCTTTTTTTTAGGTATTACAATTAGCTACTCATTGAGTTTCTATGAGACTCACTCATCTCTTTCCATGTTTTTTAGAGCTTGAGGACACACCTATAACCCCTCCACTTTATGCTGGTCCTAGATCCGCTCATTGATCAAGTGGAACCTCCTGCAGAGATTAAAGGCATATGAATGATGTAAAATATTTAGCAGTTGGTACGATTGTATATGCACGTGTTGTGAATGATTGTTGGATGCTCAGTAGGATGTAAATTGTATAGTCTAGGCCACTGTATATTATTGTGATGTTATACAAGTGGTGATGGGCATGTAGCCCTTGTGTTGTTAAATAGGCTTAAGGCCAAGTGTCTGGAAAACAGAGGAAACTCTGTCAGATTTTTATTAGAATTTAATATATAGAAATTTTGTCATGAGTTAATAAGATGGTGAGTTATTGGCATGTTAGTTGCATTGTAAAGCTTATAGGGGGTTTCCTGATAGAGGGGGATTCCTGATAGTGACCTCCTACGCCGATCACGTTTTGTGGATTGAGGCATGGCATAACCCTCAAGTGCACTTAGGAATATGGAAATGCTCGGGCAAGAGTGGATAAGGAAGAAAATGTAAAGAGATGTGTAAATTTATTCATGAGCATCCGGTAGACGTATTGGATGGCTTATGACAGCGATTATGTTATACTATGATGGTTACCTCTTAAAATTGTTCATTCAGAATCCACTAGAATATATTTTCCATGGTACTATATTTTGATGTTTATTTTCATGTTGTTGAATGTTACATTTCAATCATTTATTATCTTAATGATCAAAGCTCCCAACTTATTGTGGGTTTTATACATTTAAATGGGTAAGCTTATTCTCATGGCTACGTCTATTTTCAGATAACTTATAAATAATGATTTGGTTTTTATAGGATTATCTATTCACTGAGATTTTAT
Source organism: Saraca asoca (assembly GCA_026873985.1). Lineage (NCBI taxonomy): Eukaryota > Viridiplantae > Streptophyta > Magnoliopsida > Fabales > Fabaceae > Saraca > Saraca asoca. Next base: position 8,504 of record JANHAO010025928.1, on the reverse strand, counting down.
GAAACTCACTCCTTTTTTTTCATGTTTTTCAGAGCCGAGGGTACACCCACGACCCCTCCATCTCTTCCTGGTCCTGGATCTACTCCCTGATCGAGTAGATTACTACCGCGAAGATTAAAGATATATAGATGGTGTGATTTAGCAGTTGGTTTAGCGATTGTGTATATATATATATGTCTATCTTGTGTGGTTGAAGCTTAGTAAAGATACCATTATGTTGTTTAGGCTATTGTGGACTTGATTTTGTCATACATGTATTGTATAGGATAGGTAGTCCTTTTTGTGCATATAGGCCATGTGCCCGAATGTTCAAAAATGAAGGGAAACTCTGCCGAATTTTTGAAAGAAAAGGATATGTTCATATTTGATTGCATTACTGTGTTTATGCGTCTTGGTATATCTATATGCATTGTCAGGCTTGTAAGGGATTTTCTTATGGTAACCTTCTATGCCAGTCATGTGCCGAGGATTGGGGCGTGATATACCAATTGCTAGTAAACTTTATTCATGATAAAAATAATAAAATCTATTACCAAAACCCCGGATCCTTCATGTTCAATCATCAAGAAAAATATACTAGATGCGGAAGCATACCTGAATCCATAGGAGCTGACGTGATTGTGGTTTTTGTGGCTTTTGATATTTCAAATTGATATGTATGAATTTTCTAAAAAATGTACTCTTTATTTTCTAATGATGATATATCAAAAAATAAAACCTTATGTCCAATTTGGGGACCATAACCACTTTATATATTTCTTAACTTTTCTTATTCCCAATTTACCTATCATAAATAAGAAATAAGACTTTAAGGCCTCTCTATACATAAAAAGTTCACACTTAAGGAGATGATTTAGACTTATTTAACCTTAAACTTTATTAGATTACTTTAATTTGGGTCAAATCTCATGATAGCATATAATATACAATCATCATTATTATTATATATACAATGTATATGTCCATCTAAAAATCTAACAGGACATTCCTTATATTTCATAAAAGTAATTGTATTAAATCAAATAGTGAAAGATTGCAGACATGCACTTTCATCCTAAGAGCTCTTTCAAAATAGAAAATGAGCAAACTATGAAACTGCTATAACAATGGGCTCATAGAAAAAAATCAGTAAAAAGTTGCAAGTAAATATTTTTTTCACTGGAAAGACTTAAAGAGTAAAAAAAAAAAATAAACAAAATAGAGAATGCAAAAAGTGTGAAACAAGGACAATTAAATTAGCAGTTTATGTATTTCCATCCAAACATGTGCTAAAATCTAATTATATTAACACTCATTAATTGTCATATCCATAAAAGGAAAATGTTGATTGTATTTACTTAGAAAATTAAGAGAGAACAAAACAACCTTAGATAAAAAGTAGTAAAATTTACTAAATGTACCAAGATAGAAGTCTATTTCTTTCAACTTTTCAAATATTAGGTGTGTATTAGAATAACTTCAGGTAATATGACATTCAGAGAAAAATTAAGTACACTTGAATCAATGGCATTCCTCATAGAAGCATTCATTTGACATACATTCTATATTTTAAGAGTTATTTTAATTTTTACAAATTATGAGGTAACCTATCAAAGTTATAAAGCAGCCTTTTTGAAAAGTAATTTGAATTGAATCATTATACTAAAGTATATATTAAAGAGTAATTCATAGCATAAACAACAATTACAGGCTTTTATATTGTGTATTATATTGGATAAGATCTATTTAACATAGTTATCTAGGAAATCTACTATTATATATTAGACTACATTCTGTTAAACTAAAGAGTAATTTGAAAGTCTTCTAAATCTTATTCAAAATAAGAAGACAAATGACACACATATTAACAAAGATGCAATTAAATGTAAATATTGTATGAATTGAGCACAATTCAAATTGATGGCTATGATCAAAGCACATTTTTAAATATGAAGAAATATTAAATTACAAAACATAACACTCTTAAATATTGTGTGAATTGAATTTTCAATTTACAAATTAATCTATATTTAATTTTGAAAATGAAAATTAATTAATGGTGATGTCAAAATTTCGATTGACTATTAAACAAAAGAAATGGACTGATAATCTCAAATTAATTAGTATAAATATTTAATTTAGTATAATAAAATTGGTTTTCAAAATAAATTGATTGAAAATAAAATTTTTTCAAAATTTATTATTTAAGAAAATAATTGGTATAATATCCAACATGTGATAATATAAAATAATAAATTTTTATATTTTCATAAATTTAATTAATTTAAAACTATTGCCAATAAAATTTTGTCACATAAATTAATTATTTAATTATGACTTTATTCTATATTTAATTTTTGTAACTAATTATATATATATATATTATGGCCAAAGAGGAAGAAAATTTATTTGAATTAAATATATTTAATTATAACTTAATCTAGAAGAAATGTAAAACTATATGATATAATACTTTTAAGCTATTGTGTAAATTGAATTTTCAATTTATAAATTATTCTATATTTTGTTTTTACAACTAATTAACATAATTAATATTATATTTAATCATTTTTTAAAAATGAAAATAGTCAATTGTTATGAGGTCAAAATTTTGACCGAACATGAAACAAAAGAAAACGAAGCTTATTCAGTTTAGAATGAATTTTGTATACAAATTTAGTTCGATGTAATAAAATTAATTTTTAAAGCAAACTAGTTAGTAATAAAATTTTGTCAAATAAAATATTATTTAAAAAATTAGTAAAACAACTTATGATAATATATAGTAATAAATTAAATTAAAATCTTCATAAATTAGTTTAAATAAGATGTTTTATAATTATGTAATTTATTATCATTTTTTGAATTAATATTACACTTAATTTTACTTATTATAATAAATAATAAATTAATTATATAAATTGTAATTATAGAAAAATAGTTAAATGTTAGGTAGGAAAAAGATGGTGGATTAAATAGAATCACACACACGTGTACATACTCTTTCATACTAAAATTGTGGATAGATATTGAAGGATAGGTAATTGAATTATAGGTATTAAAGAAGTGAATAAGTAATAATACCAAATAAAATTGGTAATATATTCTCTTAAACTGTTACATACATATATTGTTATGAGTAAAAATCAGTCTTGCGAGGCAAGCTAAAGACCCCGCGGGAGCTAGGTCCAAAATGGAGGATGATCAGCTCGTTGAGGTAAAGGTGCAGGGTCCCAGTTTGCGTGCTCAGCAAATTGTTCCTGCACGAGCTCACCTCGCTATGAGCGGGCTCATCCTCGCTGAACAAAAGAAAGCAACAAGCACAAGGACACGAACTCGTGAAGAGAAGGCACAGCCTAGGCCAGAAGCTCAGCGAGATGGAGCTCTAGACAGGCTTGCGTTAGACCTCAATTCCAGCTGACAAGAGGAGCCCATCCCATAGAAAGTAACTTGCAGTAGCTGGATTGTGGGAGATATACTATCTTGTACATTTAATATTTGATGTAACAGAATTACAAGTTGTAATCATTGCATGTAACCTCTCTTCCTCTGTAAATAAGGAGATCATTGTAAAGAGGAGAGAGACTGAAATGGCTAGGCACAAGTTCTGTAAACTTTCCTTCAAATTAATAAAATTTTATCGTGGATGTAGGGTCCAATACTGCTCGGATTTGGCCAAACCACATAAAAATACTGTCTACCATCATTTTTCTTCCTCTCTATTATTTTCATCTCTCATTCGGTCTACTAAAAAGCAGTTTTGGTTCAAGAACCACGCAGTTGACCCGAGTTTGGCTCAAAATTAGATTTTACTGTCAACATTTTGGCACTAGAGGAAGGGCATATCTATTTTCTGAATCACTTCCGTATTTAGCTACAATGATGAGAGGAAGGATCACCAGGAGTTCTAACACTCCAATTATTCAACCGACAGATGTTTCTACTACCAAAGCTCGTCCTTGGCCTACCGCTACCCCTGAAACTGAAGAAGCGCAAATGCCTCATTAGCCGCTGCCAGTGCTCGAGAACATGGTAAGAGAACTCACTGAAACTATTAAAGCACTAGCATAAGCGCAAGCCCGAGATGCACAAAGGCAAGAAGAAATTGACGCAACTCCAGCAGCTATGTGAAGAAACTCAGAAAAAGACTCACGAAAACTTTCACGATCAACAATTTGAGGGCTCGCAACAAGCTGAGGGCTTTCGCCCCTAGTTCGATGCTCAGGATCCAATAATGATGCAAGTCCTCCAAAGGCTTAAACAACTAGAGGAACGTCCCCAATCTTAAAGCAATCAACCTCACTATGAGGAAAGCTCACCATTCTTTGTGGAGATCGAAATACAGCCCCTTCCATAAAAAATTAAAGTGCCCACGATCTCGTTGTATGATGAAAACAATGACCCATGTGACCATCTAGACGTGTTCAATGTTCAGATGGATCTTCAAACAATTAACCTTCTGGTCAAATGTCGCATTTCCCGGCCACATTGGGAGGTATACCTTGGGCATAGTTCAGGAACCTCCTGGCACGCAGTGTCAATAGTTGGGAAGAGTGTCAAAAGAAATTCATCAACTAGTATCAGGCGTTGAAGAGGCAGCTCGAGCCCCCTGTCATCTCGTGATAATCTTTCAGCATAAAAACGAGCCACTGAAGGATTATCTTGCTATGTTTATGTATCAAGCCAACTTCGTAGAAAATCCCACAAGGAGAGCATCCTAACGGCAATCTTAGTGGAACTCCGTAATGATGGAAAGTTATACAAAAGCCTTTACAAGTCTCTAGCTCAAGATTTATCTAAATTCTATGAGCGAGCTACTAAGTAAATAAGATGGGAGGAAACCTTCAGTACAGAGGAGCCCAAGCAAAAGGCATATGCCTACGGCTCCATCCTAAATAAAAGAGGAGTGATAAGAGCCACAGTCATGACCCCAGTCCTCAGCTCGTGAAGAGAGCAAGGTCTCAGCGACCTCAGCCTCAAGGTCACTACAAAAACTATAGTGTCCTATCTGATACACAAGATAGGATTTTTATCTCGAAAAGGCATATGAAAAACTTTGGGAAGCCCAAGCCTATAAAAGTTCCCACCAGGTCTAGAGACCTGAGTAGATTTTGTGCTTATCATAACGAGGTTGGACACACCACCTCGGAGTGTTAGGCATTAAGAGATGCTATAGAAGATCTCATCAGAAGAGGTCGATTACAGGATTACGTAGTGAGACCATCAGAATGGCAAACTCAGCAGACTCAACATATCATTGATTGAGAGCTAGAGCCCTCTATTAGAACCATATTCTAATCCTGTAATGTTTTCCTAAGGTTAATGATAATTTCGAAATCTTTGTATAGATTATCCAACGGAATGTTACGTGAAAAGAGAGTTACTCCATATTGATCCAATATTATTCCTGGTTAATTGGCTGAAACACAAAAATATTACCAATCTAGTGATGATCTCTCATCTAGCCATCATGCGGATACATCCAGGGGTGAGACGGTGCAAAGCCTATCCCATCGATACATCCAAAGCAAGCCACACCCCGCAAGTGGGAGCAAAAGAGTATGATCCCTAGCCTGAGCAACAAGATTGCTACTTCACTGAGCAACAAGATTGCCGTGAGACTGAGCAACGGGATTGCTAGCAGGGACAAATTCTATCATGACCACTAAGCAACAAGATTGCTATGAGGCTGAGTAACAAGATTGCTATCTCACTAAGCAATGAGATTGCTGCCTCACTAAGCAATATGATTGTTGTGAGACTGAGCAAAGAGATTGCTATGGTACAGATTATTGAACGTGGTTAATATGTGATCCCATCTAGTAAAAAGCTATCATCTCACTGAGGTGAAGAGGCATTATAAAATGCTCAAAAAGCTCACACAGACGCTGTAAACTCATCATAGCTCTCATGCAAACAAATACTCGTTGCTCACTGGTGAGATCCTTCTAAGCGCAACTCGCATGTGACCTGCCTGAATTTCACTCATCATTGATCGAGGTAAACATATGCTAAAGTTCATCACATGCAAAAAGTTACGGTCGATTGGCCATGCAAGCATTTCATTAGTTTGCATCAATATACATTATCATCAAAAGCGGATAAAAGCATACAATACAACATTTGTGAATTAAACAGAGAAGCTCATTCACTAAATGCCTCAATCAATGAGGTAAATTTACATCGGGAGATCTAAGATACAAGATCAAAGGCCAAAAGAGCCTAAAGCCATTGTTGAAAGCAGAAAGCCAATTACTGGGAGACAAGCTCCCACTTGCAGGAAGACCAACGAGCCCGACTGCTCCTGCTTATATCGTTTCTCAGCCAGTGGATCCTTTTGACCCAGACTCAAAGCAGTTCAAAAGGGTGCCAGGAGTCTGGGTAGCAAGGTTGGAAATCACGACAAGGCTGTGAGGAAATAATTCAAGATCTGCACAAAATCTCCCCTATGGCTAGTATAAAGAGCTATTCGTAGGAGCCATATGTAGTAGGCTATCCATGCCTTAAAACCCCATGCAGTAGGCCATGCACGCCTCAATGCTTCATCGGAAGCCAAACAAGCAAAGGTATTTGGGGACTTAACTAATACATCCATTTGATCACGAAGAAGCAAGAAGAGTTTCTCAGGCCTTATAAGCTAATTCAGGTTCAGTTAACAACCCGGTGGATAAAAGACCGCGCTTGATCGAACGATCCTAAGAAAACTAGATTGCCTCACCAACAGATAGAAAGCAAGGTCAGGAAAAGAAGTATGGCTAAGGTTAGATGAAATGAAAGATTGAAAGTTTGAAATGACAACACGATAGGGCAAGGACTTCGACTAAATAGCGAGAATTACAACTCCCAGTCTGCGAAGTGAACTGAGAGTTGGGGGGCTTATATTATGAGTAAAAATTAGTCTCGTAAGGCAAGTTGAAGACACAGCGGGAGCTAGGTCCGAAATAGAGGATGATCAGCTCGCTCAGGTAAGGGCGCGGGGTCCCAGTTCGCATGCTCGGTAAATTGTTCCTGCACAAGCTCACCTCTACAAACGGCCTTATCCTCGCTGAACGAAAGAAAGCAATGAGCACAAGGACACGAACTCACGAAGAGAAGGCATAGCCTAGGCCAGAAGCTCAGCAAGATGGAGCTCCAAACAGGCTCGCTTCAAACCTCAATTCCAGCCAACATGAGGGGCCACCCACAGAAAGTAACCTGTAATAACCGGATTGTGGGAGATATACTATCTTGTACATTTAATATTTGATGTAACAGGATTACAAGTTGTAATTATTGCATGTAACCTCTCTTCCTTTATAAATAAGGAGATCATTGTAAAAAGGGGAGAGGCTGAGATAGCTAGGCATAAGTTCTGTAAACTTTCCTTCAAATTAGTAAAATTCCACCATAGACGTAGGGTCCAATGCTACTCAAATTTGGTTGAATCACGTAAAAATACCATCTACCATCATTCTTCTTCCTCTCCATTATCTTCATCTCTCATTTAGTCTACCAGAAAGCAATTTGGGATTCAAGAACCACTTAGTTGACCAGAGTTTGGCTCAGAACCAGATTCCACTATAAACATATGTATATATCAATTTTTCTTGTTATTTTATTATATATTAAAATATAGATATAGATTTGAAAAACATGTTGGAAGATGGTTATACCATAATCAAACCTCAAATTATAGATCACTAGTTTTTAGCGGCGGTTCCTCTAAACCACCGCTAAATACACAAATGAATATTGGAGGAAATTTTTTAGCGATGGTTCAGAAAAATTATCGCTAATAACTGTTGTTAGTGGCGGTTCATTAGCGGCGGTTTAAAGACATGGATAAGCAAAAGGATTGGGGTTCGACTGCTGGACTTATTCACAGGTTCTTCCCAAATAGTGGCAACTATCTTAGGCTTTTTTGTATGAAACTCCTAACTTTCGCAGACTCAGAATCCATTTTGTAGCCCTGCTCCTCAAGATCCATTCCCAACCACTTACTCCTCATCGTCTTCTTCATCTTTGCTTAATCCCTCAATTGTATTCTCGAACATCTCCAATTTCACCCAATCGAAGCTTTTATCGTCTCACTCTCACTCGTTTACTGTAAATCCAGCTTAGTCAAATGGTACCTTTCTCCTATTATTATCATTGCCATGACAAAATCCCCTCTTTTCAGTGGCTAGGGATTCGCGGACAAACTACTCATCATTGTCATCACCGCCCGGGTTAGTAAGATGACTTCCTCAAGTATTCTTTTACAGTAGCCTCCCCTTTCCTAAACAGACCGAGAGCTAAGTTGGGTTTCACTTCTTCTCCTTTAATTCTTCATATTTTGGTAAATAAGCCTGTAACTGTAGTCAGCTCTACATTCTTAAGATATGGTGAAGCTATTGGTTTGTAATTTGAGGCATTCTATGGGAGGAATTAACTATTTCTGTTGGGAGTTGCTGGAGTTTTGGTCTGTGCTTTGCTTTGGAGAATTATGTTTGGGATTGCAAACACATTCGTTCATCTTTCAGAAGGCATGACTAAGTATGGGTTCC
>JANHAO010025927.1:0-11244 GCA_026873985.1 Saraca asoca | reverse complement strand
ATGAATAAGCTTAGGACAGGTAAAGGTAAATGTGATTGGGTGTCTCCTTCCATTAGAGAGTAGCTTGATAGAATATGGGCTAGCCTAGAGTGGAAACAGAGAACTGAAAGAGCAAAGCAAAACAAAGCTGTAGATATGGTTGTACCTTCATACACTAATGGATTCATCTCTATAGCTGGGCTTAAGAAGAGATTGGTATGATTTAATTTTACTTTATCTGATTTTAGATTACTATTTTTGTTTAATTAATTATAAACATTTACTAATTTCATATTTGTAGAAATAAGAGTTGCAGAGGGAGCCTAGTGGTTTTAAGATTATAGAGCGAACAAAGAAGTTGAAAGAGGGAAACTAGGCTTGCCAAAAGACTGTAGACGTTACTGTAAGTATATTTTTATTAGTATATTTGATTTTACAAAATAAGTTATCTGTATTAACCATCTAAATTTATATTAACAGAGCAAGTATCAATGGTTCTGAGGAAAAGGCACTAGTAGTAAGGGGGATAGCTCACTAGTAGTCGACAATGCCTTCTTCCTCCAACTTGTTAGGGGAAGGAAACAAAATGGCAATGTCTGGTCGCAGGGTGAGTTAGGCCCTCTCTCACTTTCCTCTGTAAAAGCATCATCATCTTCATCTGCGCCAGATAGTGCTGAGTTGATTAATTTAAGGGCAAAGGTTATTGTCTTTATAGTGGAGCTCATGGGTAAGGATACACTCCTTATTGACACACAAGAGCGATTATAGCATAATGAGTAGAGGATGGAGTATTTATATCAACGTAATGAGTAGAGGATGAAGTATTTGTATCAGCACCTACACATTGACCCTTCATCAATCAGTTCATCTCCTGATACCCAGCCAGCAGCATCTGAGCCCCATGGTCCAGCATCACATGATGCACAGCACCCTCCAGAGGAGCCATATGATGACTTTGATGCAGATGATACATCTTAGGGTACATTAGTTTTCTACTTGATTTATATGTGACTACTTAGTTTTCTACTTGGATTGGATTTGTATTAAGTTAGATTTATTGTCACATTTTTGGATTTATTGTTACTTTGATTTAGATATTTTTTATACATTAAGTTTACTTTTAATGTTTAATTGATTGATTTTGTTATACACTAAAATTGAATGGGTTTAGATTGTATTAGATAGTATCGGATTGGATTTGTAGCATTTTTATGTGATAATCAAATGTTAGTGATAGAAATAGTCACTAAATAAAGTGGTTGCAAAAACTGTTTACTGGTTAGAGACCGAATTTGTGACTAAATTTTTTTTAGATTTTACTAATTTTATGACCAAATTAGTGACTAAAAATTTTAGTCACTAACTTTTCCACTACTCAGCGAACGAACTGTCACCAAATATATAGTGGTCAATTCTTCCAAATTTTAATGACTTTATGACCACATTAGTCACAGAAAGCCATCGAAGCTATGACCAAATATTCAGTGCCAATTACACAGTAACTAAATTACCACCAAAAAATTTGGTGGCAAATAGTCAAATGGTGACCAAATTTGGAGGAGCTCAATGATCGAACTTATCACTACATATTTCAGTCGTTAAGTTCTGCCACCGAATCAAGTTTGGTCACTGATTGTACTGTGGCTAGGTGTTTAGCCACTCCTTTTTTTTTATGGCTATTCGATCGCTACACTAGTTTGGGATCGAAATTCATGGTTTAGCAATCGAAATTTTTAGTCGCTAAACTACCTTTTTTTTGTAGTGTTTTGGCTTTACTACTTATAAGAAAGTATTTATCATCAATTTTATATTGCTTTTAGTGGAATAGAGAGGGGAAAAAGATAGGGGATTAAAAAAAATGGAAAATTAACAATAGAACAAAACAATAAAAAAGTAAGAGTGATAACAGTAATAAATGAAATTTTTCAGAAGAAAATACCCAATTCTATTTTAATGGGGTTCTAGTGAAGAGAAGAATTGAAATATAACAAGAGAACCTAAAATCAATTTTTGTATTTTGAAATAAATGACAGAGACTAAAACTCATATCCTTCACTAATTACCTTCAAAAGCAAGAAGCCTTGAGAAAATAAATTGGCCAAGGATTTGTCTTCAAATGCTAAAAAGAATAAATTAAGGTGGAATGCTATTGGTAGATGATGATAAATTAAATATTTAATTAATGAGGTCCACAAAATCTATAAATTCCAAAGAAAAATACAATTAATAATTTTCAATTAATTGCAATTGATTGTATATTTAGAATGTAAATTCACTTGATTTTGAAAAAGTGTGTTATTTACTTTCCTCCAAAGTGAAGAAGAGAAAGACCAACTTTCATTTACTACTAAATTAGTTATTTTGGATAATGCTTTTATATACTAGAGTATAGATATGGAAACAATTTTATATAAATCGTGAGAGCAATATGTATCATTAGTGTAATGCCCTAAGCTTGACTGGCTCAAGACAACTACTGAGTCTGAACCATGTGCCCTAAAAGACTAGCCAAAGGTGTCTAAGTAGTCAAGCTTAATACTTTATTGTCATGCCCTAATTCACGGAACATGATCGACATAGAAGATCACCATCAGGAACCTCTTTCATCAGGAAACCCCTTACAAGCTTTATAATGCAAATGACAGACCAATGACTCATTATTTCATCAATCTATGATGAAATATTTATATATTAAATATTTATAAAAATTTGATAGAATTTCCTCTATTTTCTAGACACCTAGCCTCAAGGCTTGTATAACATCAGAGGGCTACACGCCCATCACACTTTGTATAACAACATAATAATATGCAATGGCCTAAACTATGCAATTTATATCCTACTGGGCATCCAGCCATTACACATAATACATGCATATACAATCCTACCAACTGTCACTGATTCCTACCATTCATATACCTTTAATCTCCACAGGAATGATCTACTCGATCCCAGAGCAAATTGCATATCAGTGTTAGATGAAGGAACGATAGGAGAATCCTAAGCTCTGAAAAATATGAAAAAGGAGTGAGTTTCATTGAAGCTCAATGAGTAGACAATCCCATGATCACCCCAAAAATCTCATTTAAAAATCATACTCAAAAGTATATATATATATATATATGTATATATATTCGTGAAGATATGCTTACCTGTTCTGCAACCATAATCTCAATATACATTTGAAAACTATAATTTGACGAGAAAGTCAAGTAATTGAAAACATAGTATTAAGTATCAAAATATGTTAGCGTGAAAATATGCTCATCATTAGGTAATATGAAAGAAAGTTGATGAAAAATTTCTAAAAGTCATCAATACTCAATTAATAAAAACATTCAACTGGAATCCCAAAGAAAAATCCCCAGAGGTAACCATAACAACATAACCGTCATCATAAGCCATCAACACGACTATCGGATGTTCATGAACAAATTTACACATTTCCTAACATTTTCCTCCTTATCCACTCCTACCCGAGCATTTCCATATTCTTAAGTGCACTTAAGGATTACCACCCAATTTTTCAATAGATCCAGTATCTTAATCATATTCAAAATATATCACATAGCATAAAGATCTTTATACGGGTAAGTAATATTTATCAAAATATACATAAATCTATTAATGCTTTTTCATATCCATTCATCATATGGAACAGTAAAATAGCCAATTTCAATAACATGAATCAAGATGAAAATGCATAATTTTATCACAACAACTATGTTCACATACAACATATAAATATATTTTCGAAACCACTTTAATATATAGAAAATTTTCATTATTTAAAGGGATTCATAATATTCCATATGATAAAAGTATTTTATATTCACAAATGGGGTCGTGCAGTGAAAAGATTGTCCACTCACCTCAAATATTTCTTAAAATAGCCTAATTGCCCCCTTAAGATTGCCGAATCTACTCACTTAGAGAAATGAAGTTTTCAGCCTAGTTGCATAAAATGGATATTAAAATTAGCATATGAGTTTAGATGGAAAATTTCTAGCTAAGCACATCGTTTAACATTTATACTAACTTCATATCAAAGATTCAAAATCACCTACTTGGGAAAAATTAGCTGGAACTCCAAATTTGTTAGTGTTGGTGTACTTAATCCTTCAGTAGAAATTTCACTGAAGCAAGACAATACATAAACAACAGGAAATTTTTAGTTTTTCTTAATTTTGCACAGTGAAGGTTTCAACTAACCTTTCTTGAAAACTTGATGTAAGTATACTATAAAATAAATCTTTTGTTCTACAATTACTCACCACTGTCTAAAGTGTAGATGGGGAGCTCGGTTAGAACTGGATCACTGCTAGCATGCCATTTGAGGTCACTAGCCAAAGCTTACTGGCTAAAAGGAAGAAGTAGCTACTACTGCTGCCATAAACTGAGCCGATGCAAGAGGGCTAACCAAAGAGCTAGAAAGGAGGAGCACAAGCTCGCCAGACGGAGGGAAAAAGCTGAAAGGCCAATGTTATCGATGATCGGCTGTCGTTGCCTAAAGCTCTCAGCTACAAGGTGTTTGATCAGAAGAGCTACTGTTATGCTATGAAGAGGAGGCACCAGACAGAGGAAAGTCAATGATCGGAGCACCGAAAGCTGGAGATCACCGAAGCAATCAGTTCGGGCGCCAGAGAAAAAGTTTCAGGCGCAACGAAGATAATGAAAGAAGCTGCTGGAAGAAAGAGGTTTGGTTGAAGAAAATATATACATAAAACAAAAATGGGGAAATTTACACTTTAACCCCACAACTCTTCACTGACTTTAAACAGGTCCTTCTAGAAAAAGAAAATTATAATCCAGCCCCAACACATTTTTTAACTTTTTCACTTCAGTCCCCTAGTAACATTTTTTTTTAGGTATTACACTTATACGTCACAATCAAGTCTCAAATTTAATTAATATGGAATTCACAATCTCCCTCCCCTCCTCCACTTAGATAGCCTAACATCCTCGCTAAGGTCCATCAAATCTCATGGTTGGTCCGGGATCTACACTAGTCAATATATACAATTAATAAGTGCTCTGACACTAATTGTCATGTCAAATCTTGATTGGCCTATGACAATTGCTTGATCTGAACCATATGACTTAAAAGAATAGTTTGAGTTGTCTAAGTAGTTAAGGCTGGTGTCTAATTATGTCTCAAATCTAATTGATGTGGAGATTATAATCTCTCCTAATGTTCTTATTAGGCCCATCAAATCTCATGTCTAGTCCAGGATTTGCACCAATTAAAATATACTACTAGTGAGTGCTTGGATACCGTTTGTCACACCCCAAACCCAACACATGGACACATGATAATGCCATACACATGTCATCTTTACTCCACATGTGTGCTAGGCATCAAGTAATTCTCAAATTTATAAAACAAATGATTAAGTTGTCCTTTACTAAAATGCAAAAATTGAAATAAAACATTCCATAATTAATACTCAAAATGTGGTTCTAAACCAAAGGACAATCAAACTATCATTAAAATCTAAGTTTAATAATTTTAAAAGTTCAAAATAAATACTATGCAAACTATATCTATATCTCAAACTACGTCCACTGAACACCCTGTTCCATATGTCTAGCAAAAGTGTCTCCTAAAAACAAAACAAAGGGGTGAGCTCAAAAGCTCTGCAAATAATTTCATCTATATGATAAGGCTTTAGTATGCTATGTACAAAAAGATTTTAGATGCACTAAGACAAGAATTAGAAACTCATTGTCATCCTTCAAAGTAGAGTTTTTCAAAATTATCATCATATTGTTTGCCAATGTAAATATAGTATAAGAAAAAGGAAAAGGCTCACAAAACTAACATAGATTATCAAAATGGTAGCGTACTCTTCCACTAGTGGGACCCTTGACCAAGGTCAAAACAAAGCTAACAAAGTATTAAGTACCATTCCCTAATAAAACATTCAAACATATTAAACAAAGTATTACGTACGGTCCCCTACTAGGACATCAAGCAAATATTCTAAATTAGGATAAGAGCTCACCAAAAATAAAATAAAATAAATATTTAATAAGTTCTTATAATTTACAAAATTTATTTATAAATTTAAACGAGAATTCAAAACATTATATCCATGTCAAATTTGAATCATACATATCATGCTAAGTCCAATTTAAAAAAAAATACAAAGGTATAATATAACAAAAATTTAAAATAAATCAAATTAAAATATGGCATTATGAAATCATCCTTTTTATAATAGTAAATGCTCAAGAAATTAAACTAATAGAAACAAAATCACTTACCAACTTCCTATATTTTCAAAATATTGCCACCTTGTATTCCAAGAATAATTCACGGAAAGCCTAAGTAATATAAAATAATACATATTAAACTAAATTCAATTATGTTGTAAGAAAACCACTTAATGTAAATTTTCTAAGTATATTGATGGCTATCGAGACCAATAAAAATAATAGAATGAACTATCAAGGTCTATAGTTAAGATGAATTTAGGTCAAATCCATAGAGATAAAAAATTAATTTTTATGTGTTTGCAGGGTAAAATAGGGGATTGGATATCTAATTCGACTAGAAATTAAAACAAATAATTTGAATGCATAGAAAATAGAATAAAAAATGAAGGAAATCAAATGGAGAAAAGTTCAATTCAAGAGATTCTTGCAACCAATTTTATGACTAATCCTTAACACAATTGTTTTACTTACTCTTTAACCACTTAGCTAAGAAACTGATTAAGCATGATACCTAATTATTTCTTATTAATTTCTTCCTAAATTTCCTAGCAAAACCCAGGACCTAATTGATCTTTATTGCTAAGTTAATTGAAACTTAACATTTCAATCAATTTACTAATAGCATTAAGATCTAAAAATACTAAGTCCAATAATTAACTAAATCACCCTAACAACAATTTAACTAATTACCCCTAATTCCCTAGGAAAATTGACTTACCCTAGCAGTAAATCAAAATCCTATTGCTACTTCAATCAAACAATCACAAATAACAACAAATTGCATATGAAAATTTAGTTAGTAGTAAATCATAATAAATAATTAATTAATGAGTCGTATTAACTAATCATCTAAAGCAATTATAAGTATTAAAATAGAAAATCAAGAGAATTTAATTAGGAATAAATTAGAATTACAAGCAAGTCTCACAATTAGTAAAAGAATTGGTGTAGAATTTTCCTTACATTGACATAAGAGTTTAGCTACATATTAATATAAAAATAAAAATAAAAATAAAAAGAAAAGAAGAAATCTAGTTTTGGCTGGAGTCTTGCCTTAGCAAAGCTCTTTTCCTTCCAAAATTAGAGACAATATAAAATGAATCTAAAAGTTATTACTATTATGGTTCAATTGGGTATTTACAGGCTCATTGAATTGCCTCTTGATTAAGCTACTAATTAGGATTGGAAGAAAGCTTAATTAGATATAGGTCCCTAACATGAAATGTAACATTATTTTTCAGGAGTCCAATGGCCTTAAACTTGCATAAAAATTTGATTTCTAACTCAAGTTAGAGGCCATAAACCTAGACAGCTTTTCAGAGCAATCCAACTGATCACAAAATTTAGTACTTAAATTCACAACCATGAAACTAATTCAAAATGGTGTAATTTGACCTCAAGCCCTTCATGAAAGTTGTGAGAATGCATCTTTGTTATCCTATGGGTTTAGGTTTTAACTAAAATGATTGGTGAAACTCCACTTATGATGAAAATATCGAGACTAGTTGTGGCTTATAAGACAACACTCCATTTCAACTTCCAGGCTTTAATTGACCTCTAAAATGACTGAATTGGGCTTTAGGCTTTCATAATATTTTTAGATATTTATCTTGTCTTTTTAAAGACATAAGAATCACCCAAAACTAAGGTTTACAACTCAAGATATGCATAAAAATATAAAATAGTGTAAATTTACTGAACAAATTCAATTAGGCATAAAAATTGAGCAAATCACAAAACTAATTTCAAGTATTTAATTAAGTACATAAATATGAAAAAAGACTAAGTATAAAAGGATATAAAATATGCATAAATTATATTTACCATATATAATATACCCTTTATTTGTTTTACTATTAATTTTTCTCCATAAAAAAACATGTGTAATTTTCTAACTCCACTTCTTTTCTTAGTCCAAGGCAAGGCAACACACTAAAGACAAACTCCAAAATTTGAGTTTTGATTCCATACTTCTCACATAAAAAACAACTTTAAACCTTGTACGTCCTTTTCTAAATATCTCTCAATACTTTTCATTTTTATTTTTTTTTCTTTCAAATTCAAATTTCAAGAACTACTTTTCAAACCTACCTAATCTTCTTTCTCTAATTATACGGAAATAGTACGGTTAAGATTATCACTAGGCCATGAAAATAATTCTAATCACATAGTTATTACTATAAATTATCTATTTTTTATATTTAGAAAATAAAATAAGAAGTAAAATTAAGGAATACTGCTAAATCTAAGTTGTAGAGAAAGATGGCCGAAAAAAGTTTTGAAAAGAAAATAAAAAGTAAAATTAGGGAGTACCTACTAGACTTAAGTTGTAAAGAAAGATGGCAGAAGAAAATAAGACTACATAACCCTCATTCTTTCTTTAATACTATGTGAAAAATAAAGAACCTTAACTCTTTTATTGTCTATTTATTTAAAATTTGAAATTTAGTTTAGTAATTTACTAATTAGTCCTCCATTTTTTTTTTATGAATCTACCTCTTGTTATTATTTTTTTGAAGTCAATATGTAAATTTAGGCTTTACATTATACCCTCCTAAAAAAAGGTTGAGTCCCGTAAACTTTACTAATGTTGATTATTAAAAAGCTTAGCATAATTTTTCTCATTTCATCCCCTAATTCTTAAGTGGCTTCTCTTTGAATGATTACTCCATTGAATCTTAACACATCAGACAATCCTATGCCTTAGGACTTGTTCCTTCCAATCAACAATTCTTAGAGCATATTCTTCATAAGAAAGGTCAAGACAAAAATACAAAAGCTTATAGTTTATCACATGACTTAGCTCTGGTGCATATCTTCTCAGTACAAAAACACATTGTGTACACTTGATAGTGATGGCAGTAAAACAAGTTTATTAGCAACAATGCCAACTTTCTCTAAGATCTGAAAAGAAAAAACAAACCTTGAACTCAACTTTCTACGAACCCTAAATCTCATGACACCTTTAGTAGGTGAGCTTTCAAAAAAGACATGATTGCCCACCTCAAACTCTAATGGTCATCTCCTATTACTAGTATAACTTTTCTATCTACTTTGAGCTACAGAAATGTGTTCTTTGATCTATTTCACCTTCTCCTCTGTTTACTGAATAATCTCAGACCCTAACAATTTTCTTTCTCCCACATTCCCAATCATAAGGAGCCATCTATATAGTAAACTGGTAGCTATTATTATAGGTGAACTATAGTGTTGACAGTGAAATTTGGTTTTGGATCAAACTCCAAGCAACCGTACAATTCTTGTTGCCTCAAGCTGTAATCTGGCTGAAAATGTAGTAAATAGGAGCATACAGGAAGAAAAAGAAGAAGAACAATAAGAACACAAGATTTTTTAATGTGGTTCGACTAAATCCAGATAGTACTAGGCCCTACATCCATGGTAGATTTTATTTATCAGTGAAAGTTGCAGAATACAAGTGTTAGTCTATGGCTTCCCCTGTTTTGATAGAGTTTCTGCATATATTCCCCTAGAGTCCTTAATATAATGGCTTCACCCCTTATTTATAGAAGCAGGAGGGTACAAATGTAATTTTATAAGTAGTAAATCTGTTACATCAAATAATAAATATAAAAGGCATCTTAGACTCCTGCAAGTCAGCTTCTGCAGGATACTTTTTGTGGGTGGGCCCCTTGAACTGCTTTTCACAAATTAACTTTGCAAGTTGATATAGTTGGGGAAGTGTTAGAGCTCTCTTTTGAAGCAAAGTGTCAGGAGCTAGCTAAGGCAATGAGCTAGAGCTAGCTAAGGACTGTGACCAGCAAGCTAGGAGCTAGTTGAGGATACAACTTAGAGCTAACTAAGGACTGCAACCTACGAGTTGGGAGCTGGCTAAGGATGCGACCTGGGGCTCTCACGTGAGGTCATTAGTGACCTGAGTGACTTAGATACTTCCAGTTGGACTTAGGCTTTTGTTAGCCCACTTCACATGGTACCAGAAAATGCCTATAACATAAGCCCAATGGAGAATTCCTTGGCTTCCAATACTTGAATCCTTTTGCGAGCACCCAGGATCATGTCAATGATGTCCACAAAGACTTGAATGTATTCCTTGGTCTTGGAGTTGGGCTTGGTATATTACTCTATGGCTTCAACCTTAAGCGTCACTCACTCGTAGGCAACAATCTTCTTCTTCTTCGCCTTATTTGTCTTTCACTTCTTAGGGGGAGGACCAGAGAGGGTAGCGATATTGGCCACAACTATTGCCTCAGGCCGTGAAGTTGGAGATGGCCCTTGCAGAGGGGCCCATTACTAAAACTGGGGATCAGGCTATAGCGGTGGGAGTTACGTTGACATTAGAAGCTAGTGGGGTATCCTCCTCATTATCAGATGGGGGTGTCCTAAAGATAAGTTCCATTATCTTTTTGTAATCCTTGAAATTAGTGGGGCCAACCTCCATTGTCCAACGAATCCCTACTTCTTTAGTTACCTCAATACCCTGGGCCGGAGCAAGCTTGTGAAGACAAAGAAGGCTTTTATCAAAATGAAAGTCATTCTCGAGGTCTTTCAAGGCAATAAACTTATCCAGGATTCCCAGTTCCTTAGCTTGAAGGGTTGCTTTCTTGCTAGTCCTATCTAAGAAATAAGGCAAAAATGGGCACGAGATATAGAGCCAACTAGTCTTATAGTGCCCTACATTGGATCTTCCTTTGGTGCCCCTTATGGCAAAATTCTCTTGTACTCTGTCGGCCGAGTCGAAAGGTAGTAAAGCCTATTTGATGAGTTTGCGCACCTAAGGTTATACAAGTAACACAGAATCTCAACCAGTGGCGATGGAAGACCATTGTCCGAGTAAATTAATGCCAGCAAGATAAGGTGGGTATAAGTGTCAGTTGAATATAGGTGCCCTAGAGTCAATTTGATTGGGCTCTATTGCATCTATGACTAAGCGATCTGTGGATTTAGATATTGAAAGTTGAATATTCATCTTATATTGCATATTATGATCATATTTATGATTTATGCATAATTAAGATGAAGTCCATAGTGAGAAGTTAATTCATTCAATCAATCCTATAAGGGGTTATG
>JANHAO010025926.1:0-11297 GCA_026873985.1 Saraca asoca | reverse complement strand
ATAATAATAATAATAATAATAATAATAATATTATTATTATTATTATTATTATTATTATTATTATTATTATTATTATTATTATTAATATTATTATTATTATTATTTGTGTGTGTGTTATATTCTAGTTGCACATTGTCTGTTAATGATAAACTAAGTAGGCTAAATTCTTAGACCAAACCATAAAGGTCTATGTATGAATCTTGAATTAAGCTGTTATATATGATGCTTCTTATGAATATTCTGCAAGGTTCTTGAATTTTCTGTTTTTTTTTTTCTTTTAAGCCAATGTTGTCCAAAAAAACTGTTTGAATGTCTCACTTGCATTTTTTTTTTCTTTTGCTTACCCAAGTCTAGTGGGCATGGTTCTTTTTTATTTAACAGGAAACCACATAATTTTTTTTCCAAATAAATAATCTAACTGATTAAGAAATATATCTTATAAAATAATTAAACAACGAATTTTATGGTCTAATGCCTAGCTTTATGTTTTTATAGAGTCATTTCATCTTGGAAACATTTATACGTGGGTTTGATGTTGAACTTAGTAATATTTTTTTTTGTCATTCTAGTTTTAGGTTTGTGTGCTGATCAAATTAAATTAAGTAGAACAAACTCCAAAATCAACCAGAAAAAAAATTGATATAATAGAATGGTAGTGTAATTTGATTCATTTAAATTAATTTCTTATTTTTCTTTTAAAAAATATATTTATTTGTGTGT
The DNA here is from genome assembly GCA_026873985.1 of Saraca asoca. NCBI lineage: Eukaryota > Viridiplantae > Streptophyta > Magnoliopsida > Fabales > Fabaceae > Saraca > Saraca asoca. The sequence continues at coordinate 10,577 of JANHAO010025926.1, read as the reverse complement.
ACCACGGGTGACAATCTTGGTTCATTGGAGTATATTACCCTTTTATAATCAATATTAATATATGTTTAAATCCATTTATTTAAAAAAAAAAATGATGTGTGTATTATATTACCACATGTGAATGAATAGGTTTTATGTAACATTAGAAAGAATGAAAAGCAACCAAGATGGAAAAAGGAGAAAGATAACTCCTATTTTGGAGCGGATAGGCAACAAGCCTTATCTCCTATTTTGACCAATATACAATGCCAAAAAGGATTAGGATTTGTAATTGGTTCAGATAATTTCTAGCAATTGAAGCAAATCTTCAAACTTGAAGGCCTCGATAATGGGCCCAAAGGCTCTATAAATAGGGTGTTTGAGCCTTCAATGTTGTCAATTATCCATACAGTAAAACCATAATTATTCTGAGAAATTGAAAAGCATTAGAAGCTTTCAAACATAGTGTGCAGAGAAGAGAGAAGTAGCAATCGAGCATCAATGGCTGGAGGTAATTAGCTTAACCTAGCTTTTGCTATAACTGTTATTTTTGAACTTTAATGCTTAGAATATATTGACATGTGGTATTAGAGCATCTTGTACCTCTACTTTGATGTAATGGCTACTGAAAAATACCTTGTTTTCTGGTTTACATATAAACTTCCTTGTTTTCGAGTGTTGTGTTGTGAAATTATTACATTTAAAAATTTCTAACTTTTTTGTCATTGAAAGCAATCGATTAGACATGAAAAATGCTTAAAATCAGCTGGGTCAACTTTCAGATCGTGTTGGTGTCTATTTAGAGTTGAGATGACCCAAACGGAGGTAGAGGACAACCTCAACGACGCTTCGTTCTATGGTTAAGTAAAATGACGTGTTGTTTTGATGCATGGTCCAGGTTGCCATTTAAGGAAATACAACGTCGTTTTGTTAAGGACCAAAAAACGATATGTCATTTTATTGGCCTAGAAAATAAAAAAATTATTTTTCCAAAATTTTTATTTTGGATATTTTTTTGGAAAATTTTTTCATAAATTTTATTTTATAAAAGATTTCATTAAAAAAATTAATATTCATAAATTTTGTTTGTTATGAATATTATAATTTCCAATGGAAATTAATTTAGGAAAAATTACATACTTTGATTGTTTATGTATAATTTTTGATATGATATGCATAGGTTGGTCAATTATTGTAATCTTGTTCATGTTTATTAAAATTGCCTTTATTTGCAATTTTGTTGAACAATTTGCATGGAGTTATTTAAATATTTAGTGATTCATATAATTTTGAATAATTAGAGTTTTGCCACAGCATATCTAATTGTGAAAAATTATATATTGATTTGTTTAGAATCACATATTTCTAAGAACATTTATTGTAATTAATTATATGTAATATAATAAATTTTATCCCACAGGAATTTTTATTATATTAAATATAATTAATTATGATAAAATAACAAATTATATTTCTTATTTTATCCACAAGGATTAAGGAAAGGAATATAATTTGATAATTTTATTATATAGCTAAATAAATCTAATTGAATTAGGACTTTAGCCTACAGGTAAGTTCTATGTCAGTAAATTTATTAATTTTGTGCATGATTTACATTGATAAAATATGGTTTATTTCTCTAGTCTCAAAATTTAGCATATAAGCATGTATATTATTTTATGCAATTAAGCAACCTGTAAAATTCTCTGATATAAAATGTGACATTCCTAAACTTAATGATGACAACTATAAAGTTTGGAAGGGATGAGTTCCCCTTCATTTAGGATGGATTAACATTGATTATACTATAAGGAAAGATGAACTCATTATTACTCCAACCAGCACTCAAGCTAATAAGGTTCTTTATGAACAGTGGGAGTGATCTAACCGCCTTATTGTCATGTTTATAAAGACTAATATCTCTATTAGTATTTGTGGTTTTATCGAACAACATAACACTATAAAGGATCTGTTGAATGCAATCGTTGAGCAATTTGCTACTTCAGACAAAGCACTTACTAGTACCCTAATCATAAAGTTTATATCCTTAAGGCTCAATATAGTGAGGGATGTGCATGAGCACATCATGCAAATGAGGGACATTGTGGCTCAACTTAAGGCACTTGAGGTTGAAATGTTTGAGTCTTTCTTGGTACACTATATTTTGAACACTCTACCACAGCAATATGAACCTTTTAAGATCTCTTACAATATACATAAAGGCAAATGGTCAATTACTGAACTCATGACCATGTGTATTTAAGAGGAAAATAGGCTGATTATGGAGTTGAGAGAGAGTACATTTCTGGTTACTCATGATAAAAACCAAAACCAAGGAAAGAATCAAAATTAGAATAAAAATCAGGTCAATAAGAAAGGGAAGGGTAAATACCACCTGAAGGCAACATTAAGAAAGAGTCCAAGTGTTTCTTCTATAGAAAGAAGGGGCACGTAAAGAAGGATTATGCCAAATTTAGGAAGTAGCTTAAAGAAAAAGGTAAACCAACCTCATTTGTCTATTATGAATCTAATATGGTTAATGTTAATCATAATACATGGTGGATTGATTTTGGGTCTACAATCCATATTTCAAATACCTTGTAGGGTATGCAAAACCTAATGAAGCCAGTGGGAAGTGAGCATAGTATCTTATCAGGAAATAGGATCGGCTCATATGTGGAATCCATTGAAACATGCAGATTAATTAATTCTTGATAGTGGTTATGTTTTAGTTTTAGAGAAGACCTTTTATGTTCTAAGTTTTTCTAGAAACTTGATTTCAGTTTTGTTTTGGATATTTTTGGAATCACATAAATGGACTGGTAAAAGCCCAATGGATGGACTCAGCTAATAAAGGCCTAGCTCACCCAGGATTGAGGTAACTAGACCAAGACATTAGGTTTCTAAATATGAGCTATGGTCACTAATCAACAACGGTCAAAGCAGCTACCTTAAGTCGTTGAGAACAAAGCTCAGCTCAAAGTATCAGAGCACTTATCCACAACCCACAATCCAAAGAAATCCATTCCATTTCCTACTTTAATGGGAGTCTATTATAACCATCAACCCTTATCTATTATATAATCCTAATCAAGTCATGATACTTATTTGTTGTAGATTTACATTCAAACTGTAACCCCCCAACCATTATAAAAGGGGATGAAATCATTATACAATAGACACATAATCAATCATCAGATACAAAACACTCAGCAAAGAGTAATAAAAGCCGTGGATGTAAGGGTTGATTGACTTTAGCCAAACCATATTAAAAACTTTCTAGTGTCTCCATGTTCTCTCTCTCTTAATTTACATTCAATTTACAGTTTGGCGTTCTAAACTTAAGTTGATCAAATTCAACCGTCAATATTTTGGTGCTAGAAGAAAGGTCCTAAATTACATTCTCCTTGATTTTTTGATGGCTAGAGGACGAACCACCAAGAGTTTAGATGCAGTAGTTAACTAGCCTGATAGTCATAAAGAACAATAGAGGGACCCAGTTCTCCCTGCGGTAGGCATTTCCACCACAGGTGTTACCATTGACATGCCCCCGTGGCCCCTTGCCAACCTGCTATTATTGTTTATGGGATCAATGGAATACAAGCGTGGCATCAACATCATGAAGTGCTTGAGAACATGATAAAAGAGTTGGCTAAGGCAGTTAGAGCATTGACTCAAGCACAAGCTCAAGGCCTACAAGAGTAGGTCGAGGCACTGCACAGAGAGAAGTTTTTCGATAACTATGGGAAGGAGCTTAGGAGGAGGGGCCAACTAAAGTAGTACTTTAGCACACTCATTCAACTCATTTTGCCAACTCACAACCAATGTCGAAGGCCCATCGAGCTTGTGGGGATAATGAAGGAGATCATCAGTGACATAAGGCTTTGTGTCAAGCTGAAGGCTCGTGTTAATCTAAAGGCTCAAACAGGACTAGTTGGAGACATGTCTCAGATCAAAACTCATTGGGCCATGAGCAGAGAAAGTGCAGAAGCTCTGATCACCACTCCTCCGACAAGAATAAGAGTTAGCCATCTTCTAGTCAATAGTTTGAGGCTCAGGACCATATGGTAGGGAAGCTATTTCAGAGGGCAGAGTAGTTGGAGCAATGCCCTTGGGCTCAAGACCACCAAGATCATTATGAGGAAAGGACATCATTCACTAGGGAGATCAAGTTAGAGCCACTCCTTCGCAAGTTCAAGATTCCCACTATCCCACAATACAATAGGGATAGTGACCTATACGACCGCATGGGTGCATTCAATGTACAGATGGATCTTCAGACAACCAATCCTTTAGTCAAGTGTTATGTCTTCCTAGCCACTCTTGGAAACATACCTTAGACATGGCTTAGGAATCTCCCAACTCACAACATTGGCAGTTAGGAAGAGTGCCAGAGGAAATTTATCAACTAGTATAAAGCACTGAGAAGGTAGCTCGCACCACCCTGCCACCTCGCTACAGTCTTTCAGTGAAAGAATGAATCACTAAAAGACTACATTATCCAATTCAAACATGAGGTCAGTAACTTTGAGAATCCTTCAGATAAAAGCATCTTGATAACAAACTTAATAGGGCTTCGCAAAGATGGAAAGCTATATGAGAGTATATACAAGTCTCCAGTGAGGGACCTAGGTGAATTTTATGAAAGAGTTTCCAAAGGGATCAAGTGGAAAGATACCTTTAGCCTTAAGAAGTCTAATGAGAAGGACAAGGTGAATAGCTCCAACTAGAGTAAAGAAAGGAACAATGGTGGGAACAGTAAAGAGAGTCAGAATGATGGGCTCTGAAAATCAGGTTATAAAGAAGGCTAAGAATGAGCAACCTCAGCATCAAGGTCGCCATAACAGCTATAACATCCTATCTGACATCAAGATAAGATATTCACAATGGAGAAAGATAGGGAGGACTTTGGGAAGCCTAAACTCCTAAAGACTCCCAAGAGGCTTAGGGACACAGACAAATTTTGTGCCTACCATAATGAGATAGGGTGCAATACTTTAAAGTGTTGGGCACTCAAGGATATGATTGAGGACTTGATCAAGGAAGGTCGCTGGAGAGACTATGTGATGCAACCTATAGGACAGCGACCTCAGTTGTCCCAACAACCATAATAACAGTTACTCCATAAAGTATTATACAAGAAGGTCTAAATTCAGACTACATCATCAATGATCCCGTACTGCGTGTTATTCTCCCTGAGCTCACAAGGCTAGTGATGGGACACTAGGTTTGAACTAAGAGGGCTTACACCTCATCAAGGAAGACTTAGGAAATGAAGCTTATCACATAACAAATGGAGTTAAAGTTCTACGAGCTTGGAATGCAGAACATCTGCACCTACATTTTCAATAAATTTCAAATTGCCCCTCTAGTTTTATAATATTATTTTTTTAAATTCTTATGTCCATATTTACTAATTCCTAGATAAATTTTTAACAAAATATTATGCTAGAAATGATCTCTCACCCTTCTAATCTGGAAACAACATTTAGTTTGACAAAGTCAACACATGTTAGCTAAGGTATGACCTACCTAGACATTCATTGTTAGTTGAGGCATGACCTACCTGGGCACTCAACTCATACTAGCTAAAGTGCATGTAAGTGACCTAGTACTTAACACCGCATCCATGCGACCTGCCTAAGCAACAAGATTGTTGGCACCTGCCTACCTGAGCAAAAAGATTGCTGGCACTTGCTTAAGCAACAAGATTGCTAGCACCTGCCTGCCTGAGCAACAAGATTATTGGCACTTGCCTGAGTGACATCATTGTTGTTGCATGACCTATTAAGCAACATAATTGCTATGGCATGACCTACTAAGCAACATAATTATTGTGGTGTGACCTGCTGATTATTGTGGCACGACCAATTGAGCAACACAATTGTTATGGAACAACCTACCGGGCAACCAGATTGCTAGCTAAAATGCATTCATACGTCTTACTACTTGGCACTTTATACATGTGACCTACTACTTGGCACTGCATGCAACCCACTGTTTAGCATCTCATGTGACCTACTACTTGGCACTACATCTATCTTGATAATGAAAAATTTATTGGTCGATTGAACTACTAGACATCCATTTTAACTAATATTCATTAAGTTATGGCTTGCAGGAACTCATTCATGTCAACCCACATCTTATTATCTGCATCCTACTAAATATCTAGCTTAACATACTTGGAAAAGCAAGTAAATTATGAAAAATTCATTAAAAACCTCGTTCAACAAGATAAATGTACATATAGAGGTACGACAATACAAGATCGAAATAAGCCTACAACTATCATGGCCTACAAAGAAGATTAGCCTCTTGTGGGCTAAAGAATCGACGTATCTAATGAGCAAGCCATCCATCATTTGGTTATCAGCCAAGTTGCTCTCAAACTTCTCCCTATTCCCCTCCCAAAGAGGTAAAAGAACAAAGATGAAAGAAATAAACCCATCAGCATCACCATGAGGAAATGAAATCTATACAAAACTTTCCAAGATCCCCAGAGAGGAATTGTCCATGGGGATCTCCTATGCAGCAGGCTATACACATCCAAAAGCACTTTATTTAAGATTCAAACCATCAAGAACATGGGGGTTCAACCAATGCACCCATCAAGTCATTATGAGAAATAAGGAAAAGAGGTTCTCCTCACCTTATATAACTTGATCAACTTTACCATTAGATCAGGAGACTGATTAACTACCATTGATCTAATGATCCAGTGAAAAGTGAGGCTCTGTCATTGCTACATTGATGGTTACAAAAAAATACGTACATTAAATGCAGAAATGATAACATGGGTAGGCGCAGGCAAAATAAAAGGACAAGAGTCTGAGTGACAGTATAGTAGGTCACAGTTGATACCTTTCACTAGCGAACTATAACTCCCAATCCATAGATTGCACTGAGAGTTGGGGGCTAATATTGTGAGTACTTTTGGAATTGCATAAATGGGCTAGTAAAAGCCTAATGGATGGACTCAGCTTATAAGGGTTCAGCTCACCTAGGATTGAGGTCGCGAGACCAAGACATTAGGTTGCTAAATACATGCTAAGGTTATTGGTCAACAATGGTCAAAGTAGCCACCTCAAGTTATTGAGAACAAGGCTCAGCTCATAGAATCAGAGCACTCATCCATAACCAATAATCTAAGGAAATTTGTTCAATTTCCTACTTTAATGGGAGTTTATTATAACCATTAACCCTTATCTATTATGTAATGTTAATCAAGTGATGATACTTATTTGTTGTAGATCTACATTCAAACTGTAACCCCTCAAATAAAAAGGGACGAAATCATTATACAATAATACACAATCAATCATCAGATATAAAACACTCAGCAAAGAGTAATAAAAGTCATAGATGTAGGGGTTGATTAACTTTAGTTGAACCATGTTAAAAACTTCCTGGTATCTCCTTGTTCTCTCTCTCTCTCAATTTATATTCAATCTACAGTTTAGGGTTCTGAACTTGGGTTAATCAGATTCAATTGTCAACAAGTTTCAAGACTTCTACCATTGGGTTATTCCTTTAAATTTTCAGATACATCCTTCAGTTTATTTTATAAATCTAAATTTATTAGAAATGGTATATTGTCTGATGGTATTTTCTTTATTAATCTACAACATAATACTATTTTGCATACTCATGCTAGTAATAAGTGATGTATTATAAATGAAGACTCCTCTATTTTATGGCATATGAGATTAGGGCATATCTCTATTGATAAGATTAAAAGATTAGTGAATGAAGGAGTACTAAGTACTTTAGATTTTTTTGATTACAAAACTTGTGTAGACTGCATAAAGGGAAAGCAGACTAACAAGTCTAATAAAGGTTCCAAAAGGAGTACTAACATCTTAGAAATCATACATTCAAATATATGTTGTCCTAACATGGATGCTTATGGTCCAAAGTATTTTATCACCTTTATAGATGACTGTTCTCGATATATGTATCTCTACATACTTCATAATAAGAGTAAAGCCTTAGATTCATTTAAGGCTTTTAAGGTAGAAGAAGAGAAATAATATGGTAAGCAAATTAAGATCATTAAAACAGATAGATGTGAAGAATACTATGGTAGATACATTGAAGATGGACAAGCACCTAGTCCATTTGTTAAGTTTCTTCAAGAGCATGGGATCGTTGCCCAATATATCATGCCTAATTCTCCATACTAGAATGGCATTGCAGAAAGAAGAAATCAGATATTATTGGACATGATGCGTAGTATATTAAGTAGCTCTAGGCTGCCTAAATCTTTATGGATTGAAGCTTTTAAGACAACAATGTATATATTGAGTAGGGTTCCAACCAAGGCCATCCCAAAGACACCATTTAAGTTATTTAAGGGTTGAAAATCGAGTTTGTAACAAATGCTCGTTTAGGGATGCCCGTCTGAAGTAAAAGTTTATAACCTACAAGAAAAGAAACTAGACCCAAGGACTATTAGTAGGTGTTTCATTAGATATGTCGAAAGATCTAAAGGTTGCAGATTCTACTGTCCATCACATAGTACTAGGTTTGTGAAATCAAGGAATGTTAAGTTTCTTGAGAATGGCTTAGTTAGTGGGAGTAATCAATTTTAAAAAATAGTTTCTGAAAGAAAGCAACCTTTCACATCAAGAGAAAGATTAGTTATTATTTGAGACACTCTTGAAGTTCAAATGAGTGTTGTACAACCAATCACTGAAGATCCACAACCCATTACTCATAATCTTATAGATCAAGTTGTTTATGAAGTGCCTGAAACGGTTAGACAACCAATTGGATAACATGACCCACAGGGAAATGCTAAACTAACATTAAGAAGATCTACAAGAGTAAGGAGATTAGTAATTCCAAAAGACTATATCATGTATCTATAAGAATTGGACAATGATCTTAGAGCTAAGAATGATCTTACAACATTTTCACAAGCCATGAACTGCCAAAAATCTGATCTATGGTTGGATACAATGAAGGATGAAATGAATTCTATGGCATTTAATGGAGTTTGGGATCTTGTTAAGTTGCCTAATGAAGCTAAGGATATTAGATGTAAATCGGTTTTTAAGACAAAGAAAGACTCATTAGACAACATTGAGAGATATAAAACAAGACTCATCACCAAAGGATTTACTCAAAAGGAAGGAATCGACTATAAGGGGATCATTTCTCTTGTATCCAAGAAAGATTCTCTTCCATTATTCTGGCCTTAGTTACACATTTTGATTTAGAATTGCAGCAAATGGATATGAAAATAGCTTTCCTCAATGGGGAACTAGAGGAAGAAGTATACATGAAACAACTGAAAGGATTCTCCTCTAGTCAAGGTGTGCATTTGGTATGCAAGCTTAGGAAATCTATTTGTGGATTGAAACAAGCTTCCTATCAATGGTATTTAAAATTCCATAATGTGATCTCCTCCTTTGGTTTTGAAAAGAATATTATGGATTAGTGTATATATCATAAGGTTAGTAGGAGCAAGATTTGTTTCTTAATTTTATATGTGGATGATATTTTGCTTGCATTTAATGATAAGGATTTATTGCATGAGGAGAAACAATTTCTCTCTAAAAACTTTGATATAAAGGATATGGGTGATGCTTCTTATGTCATTGGCATAAAGATCTTTAGAGATAAACATAAAGGTATAGAGGTACTCTAGGTCTATCACAAGAAACTTATATCAATAATGTTTTAAAGAGATTTTGGATGAAAGATTATTCACCAAGTGTTGCCTCCATTGTTAAAGGGGACAAGTTCAATTTGAACCAATGTCCAAAGAATGATTTCAAAAAGGAGCAAATAAAGGACATCCCTTATGCTTCAATTGTTGGTAGTATAATGTATGCTCAAGTCTACACTAGACCCGACATAGCATTCACTATTGGTATGTTAGGAAAATATTAGAGCAATCCAGGTATAGACCATTGGAGAGCTACTAAGAAAGTTTTGAGGTACCTTCAAGGGATGAAGGACTACATGATTATGTATAGGCAAACAAATAACCTGGAAGTGATTGGTTATTCAAATTTAGACTTTGCTAGCTAGATTGATTCACGTAAATCAACATCTAGATACATTGTTATGGTTACCAATAGAGTTGTATCATGGAGAAGTGCAAAGCAGACTTTGACGACTACTTCCACTATGGAGGCTAAGTTCATTTCTTGTTTTGAGGCTACAGTGCATGGTGTATGGATAAAGAGTTTCATTTTTGGGCTTAGAATAATTGATTCTATGTCTAGGCCATTAAAGATATTTTATGATAATTTAGCTGTAGTCTTTATGGCTAAGAATAATAAGAGTGGTAGTTGAAATAAGTATATCGACATTAAATACTTAGCCATAAGAGAACATGTTAAGAATAAATCAGTAGTCATTAAGCATATTAGCACTGAATTGATGATAGTAAATCCTTTGACAAAAAGCATGCTACCATTTAGGTTTAAGAATCTTGTAGAACACAGAGGCCTTAGTCCTTTAGTTTGATTTCATTGTATGTGATGATATTACTTCAAAAGAAACTCTACTTCAATCATGATTTTTCTCATTTTGTCTTATATATATGCATATGCTTATTTGTTAGAGAAATATCAATAAAGTTT
>JANHAO010025925.1:0-11225 GCA_026873985.1 Saraca asoca | reverse complement strand
CGTATACCTGACTGAGAAGTTTTGGCTTGTCATCTGTCGAGAAGGTGATTTCATGCATGGGACTACAACATGTCAACAACACATAAATTTATGTCAAAATAAGAAATCAACATAATTAAAACATTTGACTAGAACTTAAGTTTCCACAAACCTATAATGGTAAAGTCACTTGCAGTACAAGTAAAAGTTCAGACATATCTTAGATAAGTTCTTAACATCAAATTTTATGTGTTTCTTCCATAAGAGGTATGTAAACATTTTTGTATGAGACCAGCAGATGAATAATAATCATCAGTACTTTCAGCATGCAAAAGAGTTTGTCATACAATTTAAAGCTAAATATAAGAAAGTTATGACATACTAGCAGAGAAATATCACCCAAAATAAAAAGAAAAGCAAAGTAATCTAGAACATGATTCAAAGAAATTCTACCCGCCTAGCCCTAGACAAGCTCAAGAGAGGAACTCACTGAGAATACTGTAAACTGGCATGTACAGAGTGTTCCTCCTCTGAAACTTCAGACTTACTTGCTTCAAGTGCTAGAGCTTCAAGATTAGGAGAAGAACCAAAAGCGGGAGGTGGATGTATACTAACAATATAAGAAAACCCAAAAACTATTTCAGAATTGAACTACAAGCATCAAGCACTAATTAAAGAAAACAGCATAAAATAATACCTCAGCCTGCTTGAGTACTTGGAGGAGCCTTGACCAGCTTTTTTACCAGGACTATCTGAATGGACAGAATCACCTGAATTTCCATCAGAAATGGGATGAACCTGCACCAAGAGTAAAGTTTAATAATGGTCTTGCTTGTTGCCCACATGAAATGAGGTCAAACATATAATATTAGATCAATTAAATAAGGAAATAACATAAACTTTAATAAGACAACAAGAAAATGTGACAACATAAGGAGAGACAATTCTAGAAGATTTCAACCTGGAAAATGCAGATTATTTTGCTGACTAAGGATATTACAGGATATTGTCATGAGAAATGCAAATGAAGAGACTAGTACACATTAGTCTGTGAAAGCACAGAACTGTGGCTCAAATAGATCATGCATAGTTAATTATATATGGAGTGAAGACATGTAAAATTTTACACCAAGCATTTCTTCACTTGGTTCTGTGATATAATGAATAATTAAAGAATTGTGTTGTGCTTAGCGAAACATGGGCCAGCCTCAGCTAGGAAATTTGAACAGCAATCAATTGAGGTTTCAAGTACAAACTAGCCTTTCACTCACAATTGAATTTCCAGTATGTGTACTTTTTGTTCTATAAGATTGGATGGCTGTAGACCTATAATTCAGTTTGTGAATTCGGTAAATCATATTACCTTCATGATTACATATGAGTCAGCACTAGAATTTGACTGAAAATGAAATAATAACTATTCACAAGATGTACATCAACACCTGTACTATTAAGGTTTTGATCTTAACAATGTATGCTTTTCCCAAAGCATAGCTGGTTATGTCATGTGCCTGACTGAAACCTATTTCCAAATATAATCAGCAAAATGAAAAAAACACTGCTTTGGAATTGAGTTATATCAATAGACCTAGAGAGTCGTGGGCATATATACACTGCTTCAGACAAGAAATTCTGCACCAAATGAAACCACGAAGAACGGCAATAGCATGTATTCATAACATCAAGATCACTTGAACTATAAATCAAATAAATCAACTCACCTGCACAAGGCGGACTTCAATTGCAGGCCTATAAGAAGGATCATGTGCCAAATGCAGTAATCTTTTGTGCATCAATACATCTGCTGCCCTCTCAACATTCACATCCAGTGCATACCTGGAATGCAAACCACTAAATCTGTGAACAAAAAAGATAAAAGAAGAGCATAGTCCTAATCTATAAGATGACATCATGAAAACAAAATCACAACCCGATCAGCCTGTGGGTTGAATTAGACATAGACAGAATCAAAATTCAATATTATAGCCTCTCATGGATTAAAGCGAAGTTTAAAAGGTGAAAATAAAGACATGCTAATTCTGCTCCACTATGCTGTAATTATCATGCTTCAGAAAAAACTAATCGACTATAACATTTCAGACAAAGAATCATATGAAAAATAAAACAAAAAAAAATGCTAACAAACAGATAAACAAATGAGCTAAAAAGAAATACAAAATCTAAAACTAATCTTTATAGATAAAATTCAGCATTAACTAACATATCAATTATCATCAACAAGTACAAAGCTCAGCAGAAACACACACACACACACACAAAAAAAAAAAGGTAAAGTAAATAGGGTTTGGGTAAGGTAGATGTGGGGACCGTGTCGGAAGGCGGTTAAAATGAGCCCATAGCTGTTCGTCAAAACCAGGCTGCATAGCCTCTCCGTTTCTCGAGTCTTTGAGTCGACGAAGAACCTCATTATATACTTCCATCTTTTGCCGTTGTTGTCTAGTTTGAGCTGCGGGCAGCGACAACGTATCTTGCACTCTACTCCCGCAGCTCTCGTTATCCTCCATCACCATCGAATCACAAACCCAAAATGCCAACCAAAAAGACGAAACAAAACAAAACAACAGATAAAAAAACAACAGAAAACGTAAGAAAAAATGCGGAACCAGAGAAGAGAAGATCTTTAACGTGAAATATGGTTTAGGGGAATATATAGCAACGACGTGCTGGGTTTTTATGGAGACGCAGATTTGCTGATGATGCAAGGAAACTAAATAAATTAATAAGATTAAGTTTAATTTTAAAATAAGAAATGAGAAATTTTACACACGAGTAGTGTAGATGTTTATCTTAAATGAGCTGGCGGAATGTCTAACGGCGCTGTTATTGTGCCGTGCTTACTCAGAAATTCTACTGTGTGCCTGAGGTACACTGGAATATAATTGAGCTCTTTCTCAAGTGTCAACTTTATCCAGTTGAATTGGTCCCAGGTGTTTTTACTGACTATCTAATCCGATCTGGTGCGTCTCCCCATGACCTAGCATAATTATTTCAGGGACTTTCCGCAAGATCATCGTTAAGGGCATCATGCTTTTTATCTCGCATAAAGTAAATCGGAGAGAGGTGCACATGAGATATGATACAGTTGTGTCACACGGTAGCATTTTGAGTTAGTAGTGGTAAATTTGTAAATTACTGTTACTCCAAGACCCACCGCTCTGTCTAGCCAATCAAGCTTGTCTGTTTCTCAACACTCAGACTCCACTCAAGTAAGAGAGGACGACAATGGGGAACAAAAAATTTTCCTGACAAAATGGATATGAAAATCGAAAATGAGGTGGCAGATTCTAGGTGGCAGGTGCCCACAGATTTGGATAAGCTCGCCGTACAAAGTCGATTATGCCCTTCTAATTTAAAGTACAAAACCACTTTGGGACCGATAGCAGCTACCTGCTTTTGTTGAAGACATAAAGGCTTTTCCTTTTTTTTTTAATAAATGAATAACGCATTATTCACAAGTAATATCTTGAATTTGAAAACATTAAAAAAGAAGAAAATTTTCATATTCTCTTATGAGTTTTGATAATTAATTTGAGAGGATGACAATTCCAACGTATACGTAAGAATAACTCTCAATGAAATTATGAGCACATAATTAAGATAAATTACATATAATCTCTTACAACAATTTATGATATAAATAAAATTTTTTAAATTATAAAAATGGATAAATAATTTACACAAATTTTATTAAATGCCAATGTAAACCCTTTCATTAACCTTTCTGTTAACTAAGCCTACGGAACAAGCCATTGTTTATTAGTGGTTAATTATCAATCTATAATGTATAGTCGTCCTTGTAGAAATGGTTGCATTGAAAAATTGATATTAATAGACAAGTCAAACCGCAAATGTTCACACAAGTGATTTAGAGTGTTAATTAATCATGATCGACATATGATTTATTTAGTTAAATTTAATGAAAAAAAAAGTTTGACAAAAAGAAATAAGATGCATGGTTTATAAAATCTAAGTCATTGTTTGGTTGACAAAAAATTGTATGAAAGTATAATTTCATAGAAAGTAGTAGATGTATATTTTGTTTAATTGATCACTAATTAAAAAAAATAGAGAAAGTATGATTTCTCAAAAAATTTTACTTTCCACAAAATGTAGAAAGTTGCTTTCTTATTCTTTCCTAGTTAAAAAGAACTTTATGTAAAAAAATTTAATTCTCATTACTAACCAAATAATTTTGAGCATTATCCGAGAAAGTTATAATATTATGTTTAGTTGAATGGAATTGAATGATAATGAGAATAAGCAAAAAGTTTATTTAGTAGACATTACGAAATAGAAATGTCAATTTCCTGGGGAATGTTCATTCCATCAAACTATGAAACTTCAATTTTATCACAAAAACAATGGAATGATCATTCCATTATATATGGATTGACTTTTTACACCTATATCTCTTACATTTTTTATATATTTCAAAATTATTCTTATATTAATAGATAAAAAAATAATGTGATGTTTTCAATACTTTTACTCTAAAAGTATTTTGATAATTATATTTTTAATAATAGAATTTAAAACAAAATATTTTTATTATTTATAAAATCAATATTATTTATTGTACAAAATTACTTAATGTAAAATAAAAGACAATGAATTATAATTTATTAATATACAAGGAGAGTCCACATTATGAAAAAAAAAAAAAGACTAGCATACTTGAAAAACAAATTAATGTCATACTATCAACAAATATTAAAATTTTTTAAACTTTACACATTTTTTACTATTTTTATATAGATATTTTATTTTTTTGTTATAAGAATATTATTATAATTAATTATTTTCCTCATTCCATTCATATAATATATTATTGTATCAAACAAAAAAATGAAATAAAATAATTATTTCATTCCCATTCTATTGCATTTCATTCAACCAGACATATTATAAGAGAATTTTACTTCTTCAACTTTTTGTCAAAACATATCTCTGTGTGAATCACATAATGGCAAATAAAAGATCTCTTTATGTTTATGGTTTGAAGAGTTTGCACATAGGGGTGTTTGGTATACTGATTCTTTTTTCATTATTGGGAATCATGTTTTCTAGGAATGATAATTTTTGGAAATGTTAAAAATATGTTTTATTTACCTTAAACATTCATGAGAATGTTAAATATCCCCACGTTTGGTTCCAATGTAACTTTATCGGGAATCTTGACATTTTTGACAAAAATACCCCTATCTATTTTAAGTTAAAAAATAGAGAGGATGAGAGAAAAAATGTGAGAGAAAGGATGTGAAAGAAAGTATGAGAGAGGTGATGAAAGAGAAAATGTGAAAGAGGATGTGAGGGAAAGGATGAGAAAGAAAGTGAGAGAGGGGATGAGAGAAAGAGAACAAGAGAGAGAGAGTGAGAGAAGGGATGAGAGAGAAAGATAATAAGAGAGAGAAGGGATAAGAGAGAAAGTGATAGAGGGGATGGGAGAGAAAATGAGAGAGGGATGAGAGAGAAAGGTAATAAGAGAGAGAAGGGATAAGAGAGAAAGTGTGAGAGAAAAGATGAGAGAGAATGTGAAATGTATATATCTTTTTTCTCATTAATGAGGGATATATATGTCTTTTTTTCTACAAAAGCATTCCCATGCTTATGGGAAACTAAGATTCCCACCTCCCCATGGGAATATTTTCATGGGAAAGTTGTCAAAAATGATTCATGAAAAATAATGTTTCTTGGGAATCTCATTTTTAGAAATTACATACCAAACATAGGAAATAATGTTTCTCAAGTTAAGATTCCCGGAAAAGTAAAAACTTTTCTCCTACCAAACGCTCCCATACAACAAATGGTTGAAAAAAGTTGTTGATAATTTGGGGAGAGCTCATGGCATAAATGTGAAACACATAAAAAGGGAAGAATCTTTAAGTATATTTGAATGTGAATCTCTCCCTTCACTAATTTTGTGGTGGAAAATGAATGAAGAGAACGTGACACATTAATGCTATAGTGTGGTTCCTCTTCCAGTATTATTGGGTAGCATGTGTCCCATTCAGACTCTACCATCCATGGCCTCTTTCTGCAAGGAATCTGTGTTACCAACCTCCGTTTTGACTTTTAGGACCATTTTGCCACATGTGGCTTCGGCTGTTTCCCTTAAATCACCTCTTCTTTCTTCAACCTTGCACGGAGTTTGGACCACCGCAAATATTTGTATATCCTAGTGTTATTACTCTCATTCAATTGGAGGAGAACAATTGTTAATTTTGTAGGACTTATGTGTATTGAAATTATAATTTTTAATTTTTAAGATAAAAAATTATAAAGAAGAGCTTTTGATTCTAACCTGATTTTATAAAAAATGAAATAAATTCATTCATAATCAATTCATTCAAATCCACTCATGTTCAAAATTAGTTTTTTCATTGTTAAGTCTCAAATTAACAAGTAAAATTTATTTTTTAACTATGGGATTATTTTAATAAAAAAATTATTTTTAATGGTGGCATTAAAATATGATTGAAATAGTAAGAAAAAATGACAAAAAAGAAGACAAATTAAAATAATATAAAAATAATTATTATTAAACAGATAAATGAATAGATTGGATCTAATTCTTTTATGTATGATTCATGGATCAATTTATGACTTATATAAAATTTTAATTGAGCCGTAAATAAATAAATCCATCTATTGATAATCCGATTCAAATTCATTCAAACAACTCATTTATCTATCCTAGAAATCGGTGAAGCAACCAATCTAAAATTCCTTTATTAGATCCAACAAAAAAGATAAATAGAATTAAGTAAACAAAAAGATACTTATTAATATATAGTTGTTTAAGTCAGATTTTGTAGATGTTGAAGTTTTAATTTCAAAGAGTGAATTCTTATGACAAATAGGTGAAATTTTGATCTTTATGAGGTTTTAAATTGAAAGCAGCATGAAAGAAACCCTAGGGAAGAAGATAAAAAACAAAAATATACTTGAATTCATTTCAATCAGATGTAAATTACATGAATGCATAGGGCATATGGATTATATATGAGGAAGTGTTTTAATCTAAATTCCTAAACAATGAGAGTAGAGTGCTAAAAAGGTAGCATATTGCTATAGTGCACAGAGTGTATAAGTTTTAGTCATGAAGATGGCAAAGTGACACCCTCATTCCTATCTATAATCCTATTTATAATACTCGAAATAGTTATAACCACAATCCTAATTTTTGGACATGTGTCCAATAATTTGTTAAAATTTAGAATGTCAAAACAATTGCATAATAATAAATAAACTATCAATGGGCCTAACTCTTCTAAGAAAACCATTTAGTAACAGTCCATTATTTGTTTTTACGTATTTGTGGTTTTAGCCATGTGTCAAACTATTAAATTGTTAAATCCTCGCACACTAACATCATTCACCCCAGTCAAATCATTATTTCAAGAGGTAAAAATGATGCTGTTAAATAGAAATCGAATAAAAGATAAATCAATGTATATATAAAAGTAATGAATTTTTTTTTATAAATATGAGAAAACATACAGTGTCATTTCCTATTAAAAAAATCAATGTCTAAATTGAATATTTTGTTTTACATTGGTTTAAGTTAAGAAACTTACATTTTTTTTTATTATTTAATTTGTACCATTTTAGTTTAAATCATGCATATTTAAAAATCATGACACCTTAATTGTCAACAAGATTTATTAATTTATTAATCAAATTATTTACGTACAACTAATTTACTAATATGATAATATTACAATTAATTTTCTATTTTATCAAGACTATAAAATTATCAAAATAATTTAAAATTAATTTGACGCGTTTATATTCAAATATAAGAAGAGACTTAGATTAAATATTAATTTTTATTAAAAATTGATATATATATATAGATAAAAATAATTTTAAAAAATATAGGTATGTGAGAAGACGTAGATTAGATATTAATTTTTAATATATAGTTGACATCTTTTTATTTAATTTTTTACACATCTTTATTTAATAAAATTTTAATATAAAATAAATTTTCAAAAAGATTACAACGTCAATTAAGTTATGGAATCGACGTGAAAAACCACTAAAGATACAAAAGTCATTTTTTTTAAATCGATGACATTTTTAAAAAGAAATTCTACTAACTACATTTTTTATAAAAATCTGTTATTAAATGTAATATTAGATATCAGTTATTACAAAAAAATCGACATTATTAGTTTTGAATTATTTTATCTATTTATAAATAAAAAATATTTAATTTTTTGTATAAGCCTTATTTGAATTATTTTGTCTAATTTTATTTATGAACCAAATTATCCTCTAATAATTGATTTTTTCTATTTTTAAATAAATAATTCCATTTAACTAAGACTACATAATAATTCAAGAATTTAAATATTATTTAATTAGATAAAATAATTTAAGAATTTAAATATTATTTAATAGACAAAATATTTCAAAAAATAATTAACTCTTGGGTAATTTAGTTGTAAAAATTGTAATATATTATCTAAAAGATAAAATAGATAAAAATAATTCAAAATAAATGAGATGTAATGCATAGGTAATATAGGTGAGTACATAAAAATTAAAACGTCAGATCTTCTTTAAAAATTGACGTCGAAAGTCTATCATTTATAAAAAGTATTTGTAGATCTAATTGTAACTCTACATTTTTTATTGGTTTGAAACCCTATATCTCTCTCTATTCATCGCCAACGACTTGAAGGCACTTTCTCTCTCACTCTCTCGCTAATCACAAAAGCCTAACTCATTCTCACTTTCTCTTTTTCGGTGATATAAACTAATTTTATTCGTCTTACTCTTTCTATTTTTAGGTAACAACTATTTTTCTTTTTAAATTTTATTAATATTGATATTATGTGAATGAGATAAATTGTGTACTAATTATGTTTGATTGTATGCCCTAGTTTTTTTAATTTTGGATTGTACCAACCAGCATATATAATACATAACAAAGTCGTTAACCCAGAGAAATTAGATGACTTACAAAAGAAAGTTGTTAGTATACTATGTCAACTTGATTATGTGTTTATTTTAAATGCAGGCAACTATTTAATTTTAACATGTTAATTTTGTATAAATTTGCAGTACTTTAAAGTAAATCAAAGTCCTTACACTTAAAAAGAAATTAACAACAATTTGATATCAATAATCAGGATTTCTCTAACTCAATTCGATAGAATAATGTATAGATTTATTGTTAATGTGGCATGTTTTAATTTTAATTAGTTTTGCAATATCTTGAATTTTTTTGTTGATTTAATAAAATATTTGAAGTTGTTGAAATTGAAATTGTGTTGGATGATTAAAAATTTTGGTTCGATGGTTGTTTCGGTAAAAATGTAGCTAATAACAATTTTTTTTATATATAGAAAAGAAGTCATGTTGACAACTAAAGGCATCGATTTTTTTTTTTTAAAAAAAATCAACGATGATTTTTCATATTAGTTCTACAACTTAGTTGGCGTAGCAACTTTTAAAAAAATTATTTTATATTATTTTTTATTATTTTTTATTAAATAAATACGTGTAAAAAATTTCAAATAAAAAGATATTAATTATAAATTAAAAATCAACATCCTTCTTGTTTTTGTATGTTTGTTAAGAATTTGATGTAGATTGTTCATGTTGATCTCTAAATTGACATAATATATATGACATAACAAATATGTAAATATATTTTTGTAGTAATGAATATTTCATGACAATGCTTCGACTGTCTTGTTCATGTTTGAAAATTTTGAACAATGATTGTAACAATAGTACAACCATGAATCACTGCCCGTCCTTTTCTTTTGACAAGTCTATCCAACCAATAATAGAAAGAAGAGAAAAAAAAAAGAGTACACGTTACTTGTAATCAAGGACGAAATTAGATAAGAAATATTAGGGGGATTAAAACAAAATTTATTAAGGACTTTTATAAAAATATTTTAATATTGAAGGAGTTAAATATGAATTTTCTTTAAGAAAATAGAGAATTTTTTTTTTTAATTTTCCAAACTTTGGAGTAGCTTAATAACACTTTATTTCTATTCATAACACTAAAATTTTTGACATTATTATATATTATATTAATTTTCATCTAATCTTAAATATTAATTTTCCATAAAAAAATGACAAAGATAAGATAATCATGGAATCACAGATGATTACTAACTAAGAAGGGCGAAACCCTAAATAGTATGGTGCATGCATATAAAATGTTGAAGGGTAACCAAAGTCCAGAGTCAACAAAAATTAGGCTGAAATGAAACTTTCCTTAGGTCTTGAAGGCATGCTACGCATGAGCAGCGTCTCACAAGCAACACATGCATATCATGGACATTAAAATAATGAGAGAGATTAGTTAATTAAAATTTTCAATCACGCATTTTGGTCATGCAAATTGAGGAAACGGTATGTTGCCGTGACTAACGCTGCAAAGTTCCTTTTGATCTAATTTCTCTTTGGTTTGTCGGTTTGAACTTTGAAGGTCCAGCTTTTATCATTTTACAAAATTATTTTATTGGCATTCCTAGAATTATTAACAAAGATATGGGATTTGTTTTAAAATATTATCACTAAGTAGTGTGATTAGCAGACAATTAATTAAGGGTTTAATTAGACTCATGTGGGAAGAGGAAACACGCCCTCGCAGATCCACGTGGCGAGCAACAGGCGCGAGGAGCAGGTTGACCTACATGAGAGCAGGCAGAGGATTCGCATTTTTGGAGGAATAAACCGCCGCGTTTGATTGGTAACAGAGCCTGAGTTAATCCGATGACGTGGAATGTGCGACCCTTGGAGCTGATGAAGGGACAATCAGGTTTACCTAGAAAGAAGAAGAAAACGTTGACAGCGAAGCGGCGAGTGGTCGCCGCGGGAAATTGATCGCCGTGGTGCGGGACTTTCGACTTTGGAGTCTAATTTCCAACGCCGACACAGATAAAAATTTAAGAAAAATGCGGCTTTTTGCCCTGTGTGGGGCAGGAAAAAAAAATAATTCCCGCAATGGTGTTGAAGTGAAATTATTTCTCTGCAGGGGCGAAGACGTTGGTACGAATGATATCTTCTATTTTTTTTTTATTTTTTTATAAATTTTTTTGGAAGAACGTCTTTCAGCTTTTTATTTTTTTTTTAATTTTTTTAATTTTTAAATTAAAATAAAATAATCATATAATATATTATAATTAATTATATAATAATTAAAATTTTAATAAAAAATAAAATTTTAAATTTTATTTAATATATTATATCTA
>JANHAO010025924.1:0-11227 GCA_026873985.1 Saraca asoca | reverse complement strand
ATGATATGTGAATGAGTAAAAGTGGGTGGGAAAATACCTTCAAGCGTTCCCTTTGCCCATGTATTGAAGAAAGGATGGCTTCCCCATATATTCAAGAAAAGAGGATAACATAACACTATATGATACATGTTATTTTATTAAAGAGGCAAATTTTATATGATTTAAGAAAGTGTCATATCCTTATAAACTATTATATATATATATATATATCTCAATTGTAAATAAATTGACGTTCCCAAAAATAATATTTAAAATATTTGACATAAATCCTAACTAAGAAGCATTCATATGCTCTACCCACATCCAATCAGTAATACGATTATGATATGCTGACATTGCTACTTCAGCTTCATTAGATAGTTGTTCTAAATGATTGTTGTTGTATGTGGTTCCTTCATCTTATAAGTTCATTAAAGACTCTACGTCTAAAGGACTTATGTTCTTCCATTCATAGAACAATGTGTCACAACACTCCCATTTATGAATATAACTATGAATGGTGCAGCATGCAATGACTATAAGACGATGTCTGGTAGGTCTATATATTGGCATCAATTTTAAGATTGGAAAACGTGCCTTTAACATTCCAAAGCAATGTTTAATCACCATTCATAATAAAGAATGTCTAATGTTAAATAATTCTTTAGCACTTTAAGGTTGTCAACCATGACCATTATATTCATTGATATGATATCTCTTACCTCTAAAAGGTGGAAGAAATCTTCCTATGTAAGGATATCCAGAATCAACCTGCAACAAAAATTTGTTATGAATATGCTAGTATATCAAATACTTACAAATTAGTCAAATAAAACAAGATATAACAATAATAAATTACCTTTAGTTGACCATGGAAAGTTAGCAACTTGCCAAAGAAGTGCATCCAAAAATACTATTGAATCATTAGCATTGCCTTCTCATCCTGTATATACATAAGTAAACAACATATTACAATCACAAATGCACATGACATTTTGTGTCATAATATATTTTCTGCCTCTGCAACCTATTTGTTTTGCTATTGGGGCCTATGCACTAACGTGTGTGCTATCAATAGGCCCAAGACAATTCTAAAGAATATGTAATAAAAAGAAAAAGTAAATTATGATCTTAAAAAATATATGTCATAGGGATAAAGACATACTAAGTAAATTATTAACAAAATATAACAATTACCTTGAACCATAAATAATATTTGCTATTGTTCCTTATGTGGTCTGGTAACTCAGATAATTCTTGCTTTATAATTTCCTTTCCAACCTTGCATATTGCTCTTAAAGTTTACTTGAGATGCCAAGACATGGTTTCAGTCAAATGTTGAAAATGATATGCAACAACTCTTTTTCTAGTGTTGTGTCCTAAAATAGATAAAGTCATAGCAACCTTCTCCTCTAAACACATATTTCTTGAATCATCTAAATAATTATATCTTCTTAAGTCATCACAAAAAGTGACAAAACAAGTTTTCTTCAAATGAAATAATTCATAGCAAATTGTAGACAATCCATTCAATAACTCATTTATAAATAAATTCATGACCAGTTAAGGAAAGTCCTAATTTGATTTTTGACCACGGAGGACTTCTCATATTCATACACCATAGTAATCATAAGTAGCTCACCCAAATCATCATCTGTAGAGTCAGAAGGATTATCTAAGCTATCTTTCTCATTATCTGGTGAGTTCTTACTCATTTATAATCTTGTAATCATACAATAAATATATTTAAGTAAACATTCATGATATACAACTAACATCCTGCAATCATACCACTGATATCCTGCAAGTACAAAGATTCCTCTAATATATAAGGACCATATATGGTCACAAATAGTGTCAAAGCATTTAACAATTCATTTTAGGGTTATATCACTAAACAAGCCTATTTAACCATGCACATTTCCTTTCCACTGGCATTTTTAAGGACATCTCTCTCCAATCTTGATCTTTGAATTTCTCCAAAACTACAATATGCATATCATCACTAATATCTTCTAGTTCAATCAGCATATCCACACATTTTTATAGAGAAGAGTCATTTAATGTAGTTGTTACTAATTTAGCCTTAACACTTTTTGCCTTGTATCTCTCTGCATTTGCAAGAGATGCCTCCATTTTTAGCTTGGATGATTCAGCCTAGGCTAGTAAAGCATCACTCATGTCAATAAAATTACGGTCTTTCTTTGTTTTGTTTTCATGTGTAGTTATGGTTCTCTTTCCATTACTCACAATATGCTCAGTAGTTTTAGCTACATATTCCTCTTGGCTATTTTCCTCAAGATTTATATGTACTCCAGCATTGATGTATTAATTCTCATGCTGCTACTTTTCATTTGAATTTGTAGGGTCCATGGTCAAGGCATGATGAAGGATATCAGTAGCAGTGCTTCTATTAAAAATAATCCCTAGTAGCTTATAATGTTTACATCCTTTTCTACAAAATTGGTGAGCTTTAGGGCATTTCTATAATGAAAAATACAAGAAAATATTATTGTACATATTCATAACAAACCATATATAAAGTAGCTAAAAAAGTATTGTGATAAATGAAAAAAGTACCCCATACCATAAATATGTATCCTATGCAACATTTTCAGCTGTCACAATGTTGGTTCAGCATCCCACCCAAAGCCAGTTTGTTGAATGAGTTCAGAGAACAAACGATGCTTAATCCTTAGCCTGTTAAATTTTTGTTTGATTTGTTTCATGCAGAAATTTCATCTACCTCTTTGATTTAACTCATTTAAAATTACTTTACTAACCTTGGGTGGAAACAAACTATTTTTTTATTACCTTTATTAACTTTATCAACTAAAATATCTGTATAAGACTTTTCTATTGTTGGACCCCAGACAACATCATTATCTCCAATGGATTAACTTGCCATCTATAAATTTAAACAAAGTGCATGAGTATAAAGAGAATACTAGCAGGAACACTAAACAACATGATAATAAGAGCAATGTCTCAAAGATTTAGAATAGATTTCCAATCTTTATGAAAGTTAATCAAACTTATCACTCACCATGAGCAATAAGACAAAACAAAATTACAAACATAATCTTTAACATATTATATATATCTATTGCTTGATTGGTGTATATATATATATATAGACGCTAAGTAGTACCTTTGGTGTGCCAACAATATATATAAACTTCATAAAATCACTAATCATTGCTAGGGAAGTATAAAACAATGTTAGACTAACTTTCTAACAATAACAATATCCAATCTTAACTATCAAAAGATATTTTGCTGTTTGACCTTTCTTGGATGGTTTCCAACCATATTTAAACACTTATCAACCAAGTCTTCATATAATTTTTCTTGCACTTTTAAGATTCATACTTATTACATATTTACATAAAAAAAATGCTAAGTTTAAGCTTATGTTGCTTCAAAAGATCACAGTGGAAAGTTAAAGCAAAAGACTTTTCCCCAAAATTGCTATTGTGGTTGCTTTATTACAATTTGCTTTACTGCGATTGCTCTACTGATCCTCAACCTCAACTACCAGTGGGTTATTTAGTGGAGCTTGGTTTCTTGCAAAAATGGCCTTGCCCATGGCAGAGGAGAAGCTAGAGACGGTGCTTCATGGCTAATGGAAAATGAAAGTGGAGGTAGGGAGGTTGAGTCTCCTTCAGGCAAACCTTATGAAGAAGAGGGTTTTCTTGAAAGTGCATAGGTAAAACTTAAGGGCTAATAAAGGAGAGAAAGTGAAGAAAATTATCAAATATGACATTAATAAAACTATTCTTAATGTATGTTCTCCGTGTTTTTCTTAGAAATTAAGAACAAAAACAATCAAAACATCTAAATTGTGTTTTCCATTTTTTGTTTTTGAGTTACACTTTTAAAAAATAGTTTTACAAAAATAATTGATGAAAACAATGTATCAAATAAGTTTTTTTTTTTACAATATAAATGAACGCAAAAATAATTTTCAAAAACACTTCCAAATAGGCCTTAAGTGTTTTGAACAAAATACATTTGGTTTAGAGATGACAAATTATTGAACATTTTAACTTAGTTTCAGTTGGGATGCTCTAATCTTATGACATTGGATAAGATTTTTTATCAAGTTCACAAGCAAAGAGGCTTTTGAAGTACTCTTTTTACTATAATTCTTTTGAACTTTGCTAGTGTTTGTTTAGTGACCAAACTAGTTGTAAGGTCTATCTCGCTATCAGATCTGGGGCTATAAAATGCGGCAATTGAAAGCCTTTTCTTTCTAGAGTTCACTATTGCACAATGCTCAATACCATGATATATCCCATTTGTTACAATCTGTTATACCAAATAAATATGAAAAATTAATGGTCTAAGTACATATATATAAACAAGGTTTAATTATCATTTTAGTTTCCCCAATATACAAATTGACTGCATTTGGTTTCCTTAAGTAGAATATGCTATTTTGGTTCATCTAATATATAAATTAGAACAAATGAGATCCAAATGGATAACTTCTGTCAAATCGGATAAGGAAAATTCTAATTAATATACAGTGCTTTGATGGGACAACAAGCTGTATTTTAGAGAAAATTAATGGGATTCATATTGTCATGTTAGAAAACTACAAATTTCATAACCCACTTATGGCATGAAAACATCCTAATTTGGTCATGTGACCCACTAATTTTCTTCCTAATTATTGTCAACATGAGTTTTTTTTCATGATAACAAGAGTGGCAAGTCACTTAACGCACACACACAATGTCCTGGGTTCGAATTCATGACATTGAAGAGGGAAAATCCCAAGGCAACTTTAGATGCCACTGCACCACTAAAGGTGCGGCAACATGGAATTTTATTATAGTTGTATGTGTCAATTATAATTTTCAATAGTCTTAGATAGAAAATGTTAAGTACACAAAATAGGCAAACTTTGCATAAAATTCATGTGATATTTTGTGGAGGCTATAGACTGATTGATAAAGAAAATAATAAAGAATGAATAATTATAAACAAAAAAAGTTAGTGTGATTTGGTATAAACTTGTCCCACAAGCATAACTAACAAATATCATTATTTTTTTCATAGTGTATACACTTACGTTCTCTAGTAAAGAAGTACTCACTAAGAAGCAATTTGTAATGCATGGCTTGGAAATTAAATGCCTTCCACCTAGTTTATATGGCATTAAATTTCAATCTTAATTGATGTCACCTTTCACAATTAACCTTAAATGTTTACAAGCTCATTCATTAAAGAACCTGAAGAAAATGAGAAAATTGAAGTTGTAAATATAAAACATGATTTGTAATACAAAGACTTTTACAAATATTATCTTTGATTATGAGAAATATATGTTTGCATATGGTGGATATAATATTACTAGAAATATATTAAAACTTGATATATATCTAATAGATATAGTTACATTCTAAATCCCCAAAGGATTTAAGATGCCTAAAGTATACAAATTAAATTCTGGAGAAATATATTTAATTAAATTGCAAAGGTTTTTGTATGGATTAAAGTAATTTGGACAAATGTGCTATAATCATTTTAATAAACATTTATTAGAACGATATATAGATGATCTTATCTGCCCTTGTATTTTGATAAAGAAATCTAAATCTGAATTTGCTATAATTGTAATGTATATTAACAATTTGAACAATATTGGAACTCATGATAAACTTCCAAAGACAGTTGAGTATATGAAAAAGGAGTTTGAAATAAAAGGTCATGGAAAAACAATTTTTTGTCTTGGCCTTCAAATTAAGCATTGAAATGATGAAATATTTGTTCATCAATCAAACTAATTCAGAAAGGTCCTAAAATGATTTTACATGGATAAATCACATAAATTGAGTAATCCAATGATTTTTTCGATCACTATATGCTAATAAGGATCCCTTTTGACCTCTTCATAATAATGAAGAACTTATTGGTGATGAAGTATCATATCTTAGTTCAATTGATACAATAATTATCTTGCTTATAATATAGGTCTTGATATAACTTTTTTGGTAAATCTATTAGCAAGATGTAATTGTTCTCTAACCAGAAGGCATTGGAATAGAATTAAACATATATTTAATTGTCTTCGAGGAATAACTGATATGAGCCTATTTCATTCATATGTATCTAGGTCAAAACTAATTGATTATGCACATGCAAGATTTTTATTCAATCCATACAAGTCTCAAATTCAAATTGGCTATTTATTTGCATATGGTGGTACAACTATATCTTGGCATTTGACAATATATATATATATATATATAGCTGGTACTTCTTCATATCTTGTAAAAATAATAGCAATTCATAAGGCAAGTTGCGAATGTGTTTGACAAAGTTTGATAACTCAACATATTTAGAAGGCATGCAATTTGGCATCTAATAAAGAAATTCCAACAAGATTATATAAAGATAATGCTACTTGTAAAGCTTAATTGACAAGAGGATACATTAAAGGAGACATAACAAATCACATTTTATCAAAACTCTTTTTCACTCATGATCTTTAAAAGAATGACAATATTGATGTTCAACAAATCTGTCTAAGTGATAATCTAACAGATTTATTCACAAAGGCACTTCCTATATCAACATTTGAGAAGGTGATTCACAAGATTGAATTACACAGACTTAGAGATCTTAAGTAACATTTCTAACAGGGGAGTTAAACTCATGTTGCACTCTATTTTCCTTGATAATTTTTGCCACTAGGTTTTTATTGACAAGATTTTAAATAAGATAGATTATTTACTAAAAGAATAATGTACACTTTTTCTTTCATTGGGATTTTTTTTTCTTTGAGGTTTTTCCTAGTGAAGATTTTAATGAGACATATTCTTTATAAAATAAATATCCAAGGGGAAGTGTTATAAATATTATATTTATGTGGATGTTCATTATATCCCTTTGATTTATCTCTAGGTTAATTGAGTTTATCCTGATTGAGTTTATCTCTAATCCTCTCTTAGGTATTAGAACCTATATATAAATGATTGCAATAATGATTTTACACCATTGTAGACAAGAAAAAAACTTATTTCATATTATTCTGATTCTTTTCATCTATCTCCCAAATATTCTTATTTACTTTTAGAACATAAATATCTTTTTATTATTTTTTAAATTTCTGGAAATATTGAGTTTATTTTCTAGAAAATGAAAATAATAAAAATCATCCAAACACATTTTCTTACCGACTTTCAATTTTCAATGAAATTAAAAATAGAAAACAAAGAAAGCAAATGCACCCTTAGAGTTTGGCTTGTTTAAAAATAATAATTATATGTATATATTATATTTTATATATAATATTTTAGTATAAAAATATATCATATCATATAATTATTTTTAAATATTATACTATAATCATAAGTATTATCTTTATTTTGTTATTGGATGATCTCTGTTAAATATTTAGTATCTAATTTTTTGACTTGTTAAATAACTTCATAATTTACATAAATTTAGAAATATGAAAAATCTAAAAATAAAATGATAACTGACTTTTGAATAATATTTTATAATATGAAGAACTGAAAATCTAATTTTTTTTGTAAGTGTGAATAAAGATCATTTATATTTTAGTTGAATTTATTTATTTTTTGAAAAAGAATAAATGAGCAAAACGAGCCTCGAAATTGATTATAGACTTATTTATTAAATGTGTCAAGCTCAAACTCATTCGTTTATTAAAGAAAGGAGCCTGTAACTGTTAAGGTTTGACTTGGCTGACTTGTTTGCACCCCTAGGCACTATTGATGCTGATTTGGCTTGTATATAGTCCTTACTACAATAACTCGGCCTCACATTAACTAAAAAATCCAAAATGTACTATGAAAATGTGAGTGTAACTGGTCTCAGTCTTAATCCAATTTTCATAGTCGCAAGAAGCATATATCTATCAATATGCATTTTATTAGAGATCAAGTTTAACAAGGATCAATTATCTGATGCACTCACTGAATCATTGTCCAAGTAGAAATTCTTGTCTCTTTGAACCAATATTGGTTTTCCAAATTCTAATGGACACACCATCCTGCGGGGGTGTGTTAAGGTGATAGAATTCTCCAATATTTAAATTTCTACCTCTATAGAGATATCCTAATTATCTATAAGACTGCTAATTAAAGATAGAATCCTCTAATATTCAAATTTCTGCCTCTTTGGAGATTCCTAATTATTTACAAGACTTTTATTTCATGCTTATCCTTTTTTGTTCCTTTTGATCAATTTTATCTTCTGTCATTATTTAATCTTTATCAAGCCTGTTATTGTTTAAACTTATTCTTTATTATTTCAAGTTTGTTGTAACCTTGTGTGTGTATATGTGCACACAAACACTTTGTAGTAAAGAATGAATTGATACGAAATTTTTAATCCTCTTTATTTATATTGTTCTCATTCTCTTTAAACATTCACAACATTGTTTATGAACGAAGAAAACTAACTAACAAGGATGGACACAAATGCATGAATAAGATTCACTTTTGGGATCTTGAACACAGAGTCCACCATTTTCTGCCCCGTGTTTCTCATAGCATTGTTTCTGACAATCTGCAAGATTGCATCCATTCGGATTCAAAACATCTCGACATGTTCTTACATTTGCAGCCACAGCCACTTCACTCTCCAATGACATAACTGCAGATAAACAAATAATTACATTCAGAATAAGTTTCCTAGAAGTTGATTTGAAATATAACCTTGTGTTAATTAATTAGCATATTATATATGAAAATTTGGGGTGTGGATGAATGAAACCTGAAATTAGAAGGACAGCTAGGAAAATGTGAGAGAAGGAAATCTTGGCCATTTTGATCAAGCAACACAAATAATCTTGATGTATTGGCAGTGTTTGCTATAGAGTAAGTTGTAAGGTTGGCCACTGATATATATAGTGCTTATTTGGTATAATGATTACAATCTTCAATAATGAATTATACATTTAATAAATATAATTTTATAGAAAATTTGATTTCTTAGGAAGTTGAATATTTTTATCATTATTTTTTTTAAATTATAAATAAGTCAAATAAAATACACAAATTTTAAGATAAAAGTAACAATTCAATAACAAAAACACTCATTCTGCTAAAAAATTTAACTTTCCATAGAATTATCCATACAATAATTAATTATAACCCTTAACATGCCATTCACTCGTTTCATGGGCATCCAATGTTTTCAAGGTTTCATTGACCTTCTGATTGCTTGGGTGTACCAAACGCCTTGTTTGGGTCTTCATTACTTTTATGGCTGTAACGCATGAGACAAAGTTTTCTGTCTGCTACAATGTTAACCTATTTAAGTCAAACGAATATGAACAGGGTAGTTTTATTGTTCTTTAAATTTAAGAACTTGGAACTCTAGAAGGTAAGAAAATGGAGGGGGATTGATAAAAGGTTATCCATTCCACTTTGAATGTATTTAAATTTATCCATAATATTTAATAGATGTAATGGATAAATTATGGATAAATAGAATGATTTTACTTAATAAAATGGTTATTAATGATCTATATAAGATTATCTATTATCAATCCATCTTAATTTTTTATTTAATAATTAAAATAAATATTTAATATAATGATCATGAAAGAGTCATCTATACTCTGTGTTACAATATAAATATTTTGTTATTTTAATATAAATAATAGAATTTTTTATAGTAATTTTTTAATTAAATTTCTCATACTTATTATTTAGATAATATTTTAAATTTTGATAAAATCATAAATAAAAGTGAAAGTAGCCTAGACCAAGTTAGGTCTTGTTGACGTTGAATTTTGATCACGCTCCAAACTCCGACCAACGTGGAGATTCTTACGAGATCTCAAGCCTATATCTACTTCAACCCTAACAGAACAACTGAATGAACAAGGATCAAAGGGAGAGTAGGGATGAAGACACAAGGTTTAGCATGGTTCGGCCAAATCGGGACGGCACCGGACCCTACGTCCACGATGGAAGTTTTTTTATTAATGTGCAGGAAGTGATTTTAGCAACGTTTCTACTTATAAAATTGTTGTCTCCTCTTTCTTTCTAACAAGGAAATTCTATTTATAGAGGAAGGAGGGGGTTACATGCATTAATTACAAGCTACAGTAGTGTTTCATCAAACTATAAATAGAAAAGACAATGAGGGGCTATAATTTGGCTGTTATAGAGTGTAGACTGTGGGGTGGGGCCCTCCTGTTGATCATAGACTTTAGCTTGTAGTCATGGTCTGGTGTTGTCCTCGCTATGCAGAAAGTCCAGTACCTCTTCGCTAGGATTCCAGGCTCAGGGGACCAACGAAGTAATGAGGTGGCGAGTCTAATGTTGTTGCAAAGGACAGCGAGCTCTTGTAAAAGGGGGTTGGCTGTCTTTGTGACTATCCTACTGGACCCCTATTCAGTGAGGTGTGGCTTGGTATGACAAAGCTCGCTAGGGGAGGAGCTCGTTGGGGTGCTCTTGGCGAACCTGAGTCCAGTGCTTCCTTTCGGGCTAATTCTCGTATACAATATTAGCCCCCCAACTCTCAGCCTATGCAGTGGGCTAGGAGTTGAGTCCTTTCGGTTTCCAAAAAGTTGAAGTCTCCTTTTTCCAGAACTATCACTTCATTTCCCTAGATAACTCACATCCGGTAATTATGGCCACACTAGTTGAATCTTTTTCTGAGGCCATTAGTGCGGGTGGTTAGGAGGGATGAATCAGGATCCTTTGGTGAGCCGTCATCGGCTCTATATAAAGGAGGGTGATTCTTCAGCCTCGCCATACTGAGTAAGCATAGGATATCCTGACAAGCTACCATAGAGATTCTGGCCCGTTCCGAAGGTGTGTATAGTCTGCTACATATGTGTTTCAGAAGATTCATCTACACTGGTAACACGGGGCATTCCCGCACGTATCCTAGATTATGTCCTTCTGATTTTGCCGTGAGGCAACTCTTCGACCGGTCGTGCCCTTGGTGCACCCTAAGTCGATTCCTCCATGAGGTGCAGGTGGTCGAGGATAAAAGGGATGCAGCACCGCCACTGATTGTGCATTGGAAGGAAAAAACTAGCGGTGTACTAACCTCAAAACACGGCCATCCACGACTGGCATCTCTTTTTTTTCTCTCTCTCTCTTTTTTGTAGGGGCTTCTTTTGCTCCTCAACTAACTTGTACTTAGGGTTCTCTAATGTTCCTCGCCTTGTTTTGTGTCTAGGGCTTTCTGATGTAAATATACCTCGTTGAGGTCTTTTAATGAATAAAATTGACTTTTATGCACTCTT
>JANHAO010025923.1:0-11229 GCA_026873985.1 Saraca asoca | reverse complement strand
TCTTTATTTTTTTAAGATGAAAAAAAATATTTAATATTATTTATAACTTTGTCATTAATGAAAATAGGTTTTCTTCTTATTTTTTGAAAAAAATCTGAAAATAGCTATATATAAAAATAAGGGAAAACAACATTTTACTGTTTCCTAAAAACTATTTTTTAGTTACACTTTTAGAAAACAGTTTTTGAAAACAGGCTGCCAAATAGATTTTTTTGTTTTCAGAAAACAGAAAAATAAAAAAACTGTTTTTGAAAACAAAAAAATAGACTTCCAAACAAGGCCTTAGAGACTTCTCATGCATACTATAAACTATGTAGTGTGGCATATATTTAATAAAATATGGTTGTCTCTCTATTTGTTTTAAAAGTTCTTTCTTAATATACATTAGAAGCTAATTATATAGTGCATTTTTTGAGAGTCGGTATACTTGAATACTTCGACTATATACTCATGTTTGTTTGCGGACAAGTTGTGCATAGGATTTTGGTTTTATGGATAATAAAACTCATAATGCCTAATTTATCTAAATGTGACTCAAATTTATTAGAAAGATTGCATGTTAGTCAAGAGTTAGCATCATGTATCGCACGATTTCAGCTTGAGAGCTACCAGCCTGTGACACAATGGCATGTACGAGTCCATACTTCAATAAAAAAGATTTATATTTTTGTAAAGGCTGCAAAGACCCTAACAAAAAGGGAATATTTGCTCCGGAACGATGAATGAGCTGCTTGCATCTATGAATTGTCGTAGCGAAGGCCAAGTCTTGACAATTCCAAGCAGTGAGCTTCATAGATCCCTGGGAAACTGTTCTGGGTCAACTTCCCAGAACCCCAATTTCACCAAAGAAAACTTAGAAGTGATGTTTGACATTAGTTGGCTCTCAAAATCTTTAGTTTGTTGCATTAGTACGAAAGGATCAGTAGATATAGAATTCTCCGCACCATATGAATAAGTGCCAAATGATAAGCATCTCCTGGAAATACAAAAGTTGTGATCTTCCTCAGTAAACTGTCTTTTCTTATTATTACTCAAAACACTCTTAGGGCACATTTGTGAGACTAACATAGGCATTCTCTGAGAAAGCGTAATTTTTTTGTGTAGCATGAATCCCAACAATAAAGGAAACAACCAATTCAATGGAGTTAGCAAAAAAGGTCCATCATGGGAAGGAAAACAAATCAAGGATTGAGCCAGTAAATTATTTAAACTTTAATCCCCATTGAATGACTCAAATGTGAGATTGGTCCAATAGATTGGCTAAGTGAGCTAATAACCTCATGAGGATGACCTTGAGGAACATTTTGCAAAATAATTCCATCTTTATCTACTTCTACATTAAAAACAGCCTCACTCAATTTGTTTGCTTGCTGCATTACTAGACTGAGGTAACTGGCCAGCAGCATCTGACTGAACAAGGCAAGTATTAGTTACATAACTATGGCCGTCTAGAGTATGAATTGTTCTAAAGAGTTTGATTACTTCCAAGCATCAAATCATCTGGAATGTTCATTTGAATTGTAGGTAATTCAATTATATTGTAAAACTTCCATAAATTAATACTTTTGGGGCTATGAAAATTTATTAATTGATCAAGATATTATTTAATTGATAAATTAATATTTTATTAATTTATACATTAATTAATAAAAAATTAATTTATCAAGGTATTATTTATTTTTTTTCTTCCAAAACATTTAACTTTGTGATTATATGAATACATTGAACTTTGTATTACTTAATTATCAAATTACAAATTATCATTAATATATTTATTTAATCAAAACAAGTTAATGAATATAATTATTGTTATTGATAATGTCATCAGCAATGACAAAGAAAATAAAGTTGAAGTTGATAGTTCTGTATTGGAGTTGCACAAAGATGCACTTCAAACGACAATCTTATTACGTAATTTTCTCTTCCAATACAAGAAGTCAATATTAGACTTTCTTAATGAACTAGAAAAAGTTAAAGATGAGGCGCCATAAGACATTAATTTCAAGAAGATATAAATAATATTGGAGTCATATTTTACAAAAGTTTCATATGTGTGTTTTTTTTAATGTACTATATATTATAAATTTAGTAAATTATTAATTTATCATATTGGTTCTATGTCAAGACAGCCAAAAATATTAAGAAGTCAATAATAGTCTTTCTTAATGCACTAGAAAAAGTTAAAGATGAGGTGCAATAAAACATTAATTTCAAGAAGATATAAATAATATTGGAGTCATATTTTACAAAAGCCTTCTAGGTGTGTGTGTGTATTTTTAATGTATTATATATTATAAATTTAGTGAATTATTAATTTATCATATTGGTTCCATGCCAAGACACTCAAAAATATTATTTAATCAAGGTCATTAATTTATAGAATATTAATTTGTCATGGTTATATTATATTTTTATTATATAGCATAGAGTTTAGGGTAAAGTGTGACAAGTCGGCCTTGTGAATCAGTTTGACAAGCAAATACATTCAGTTTTAGATGAAACTTGACGTAAAAATCAAACATAAAGAGGAGGCATTGTGGTGTGAATTTGGGAACAAATGCACTTGTAAATTATTTTTTTGAATTTTTCTCATTTTGGAGGTATTTGTGTCTTTCTAGCATCGATCATTTATCTAATACGAGTATAAAAGTATATAGTTGCGATCCTTGCATTTTTATTTTCATGTCCATATGAGATAGTACATTAGAACCCTTACGAACTAGGAGAAAAGTTCTTATGTCAACTAAGAAAAAGTATATTTACTTTTATCAATAGGGCTTTTGCTTAGAATACTCTTTAAGGAGACGTGTCCGGTAACTAAGTAGGCACTGTGGCTCAGACTAGAAATCAGAATGTGGAGCTTAGATACTTCCCTACATACTCAAAATTATGTAATGAAGCATATATGAATAAAATGAAGTTGTCCTTCTCCTTATTTTTAAAAAGCCTCTTCTTGATTGCACTAAAGGCTTCTTATGTGACATGTTCTTCGAGAATCAGTATATGCTAATGTTTTGACTGCATGCACATGTTTACTTGCAAACATGATGCGTATGGGATTTTGATTGTATGGGCAACAAAAATCTCAATGCCCCGATTATCTATCCAAACATGGCTCAAAATTATTAAAAGGCTAGCACATTGGCCAAAAGTTTGCATCATGTGCCACACGATTTTAGCTAAAGCTATTGACCCATAACAGTTAGTATCAAAACTCGATTATGCTAGAGATAATAGATCGGGTGGGCCATAATTGGGGTAGATTCGGCTTGTCAAAAGCATATGAAGCTTGTGAGTAAAACAAACATACTTTGAAATAGCAAAGAAATGCTGCTAAAGACTTGATCGAGAAGGGTGCAAGAGATTGGAGCAAATCGAGGGTTAATATGCAAGATATTGCATTTGAGGGAACATTAATGGTACATCGAGTGCAAACGTGTGCAGAAGTTGGTGGACTTGCTGTA
This sequence comes from Saraca asoca, assembly GCA_026873985.1. Taxonomy (NCBI): domain Eukaryota; kingdom Viridiplantae; phylum Streptophyta; class Magnoliopsida; order Fabales; family Fabaceae; genus Saraca; species Saraca asoca. The sequence goes on along the minus strand of JANHAO010025923.1, from coordinate 7,765 downwards.
CAGCATAGAACATTAATTATGCGCTCATTCGTAGACATTCGAGGGAATGCAAAATCACTTAAGAGAGTGAGTGAACTGACGGCCTATCTAGCGAGAGGAAGCCTGAGGAAAAGCCTTGGTCTTGTAAAGAAAGTTTGACAATGTCCATGAGGGACATATTAGCCGTCAACGAAGCCTAGAGGGTAAAGCCATAGTCATACTAAAAAGCCCAGCCACAACAAATAGTTAAGACATCTTGTAGGATAGCACATTTCTTGTGATATGTTGAACGAACAAATCTTGTTAGAGGAGTGCAAAATTATGTTAAAGGACATGAATGTTACTTGAAGGAGTAAACCCCGAAGGGGACAGAGACGATCCAAGAGTGATTCATTATGCACTATTTGTGGATGTAAGAAGCGAGTTGTAACTTTTATCCATAAGATTCGAGATGAAATGTCAGGGAGATAGCACATCATAGTCATATAACAAGTGGTAATGATATCCATGTAGTGAGCTAGAGTTACATAGTCGCTTAATGGAGTAGCGATAATGACCTTAGCTGACTAGCACTACATAATCGCAAGACAAACTTTGCAACAATGACTAGAAGATTCATAATTGCTCATGCACATGCAAAGTAAAACTCGAGCTAGAGTAAAGGATGTTTGATGCTCAACCCCCATCAAAGTCATTGATGTGGGGGAGCCATAATAAGGATGCGCTCGAAGAAAGAGTTTTCAAGAAAGATGTCACTTGAGAAATACCAAGAGAGAGGGCATTGATCATTGAAGAAGTTGCTATAATGGCAATGATACTAGTGAGTGACTATGAAGGTTGTAGAAGACGAGCCAGTATCAACTTTGAAAGGATAGAACTTAAGCGTACAAACCTATGAGGATTTGTGAGGCCAAGATGCTAGATAGTATCAACTTTGAAAAAGACTATGATGGTCGAGATACCACGAGGGTGTCAACTCAAAGAGGGTCAAGAGAATCCAATCGAATGTGAATGTTGTATAGTGGAAGTATAATGGATTGATCAAACCTAACACGAGCAAACTTGTAAAGCAAGGTATGAGACTTGCAAGCATGTCATGTTTTGTGAGTAAGGTATAAGACTTGCATGTACCTCTAACATCGATGAAATTGGACATTGGATGTGGGGCTATTGTTAGTAAACATTCAAAATACCAAGCAAACGTACAAGCTATGGAAGTAGCACACACTTAAACTATAGAGGTAGCAAGTTGAATCAAGAGCTATGCAAGGATAGTGTGTATGCAACCTGCAGAGGTAGTAAAGCAAACACAAGTTACAAAGGTAATAACCCAAATACTGCTAAGGTAGTGGGACAGGTGAAGTTGTAGAGGCAACAGAGCTTTGGGATAGTTGTAGAGACAGTGACACTTGAATTTGTAATAAGACAATGAAGTTGAGTCCATAGAGGTAGAATACAAAGTTTACGGAGGTAGCAAAGACTAAGACACCAAAGTTGTAGAGGCAACTACCCAAAGATTGAGAAAGGGACGCAAATATGCAATGTTGTGAGTTCAAGAAATAAAGCTAAAAGGAAGTCAATGGAGGAGCTAAAGAGTAGCAGACTGACAGCAATCCTAAAAACTATGTCAAGTGGAGGGTGTCATTCATCAAAGTCTCCTGAATGATGTTAGCTTAAAGAAACAAGCAAAAAGCTATCAAAGGAGTATTTCAAGTGGAATAAGCTGAAAGCCAATATGAAGATTTGAGAAGTTAGTGTTCAAAAGGAGAAGCCTTCATGAAAGTTATGTCAAATCGAAGCATCAATGAGGGCATTAACATTTAAAGTGGGGAGAATGTCACAAGTTGGCCTTATGAATTAGTTTAACAAGCAAATATGCTCAATTTTGGATGAAACTTAGCATAAAAATTAAACATGAAGAGCAGGCCTTGTAGTGTGAATTTGGGAGTAAATGCATTTATAGATTATTTTTCCAAATTTCTCTCATTTTGGGGGTATTTGTGTCTTTTTATCATCGATCGTTTATTCAGTACAAGTAGAAAAATATATGGTTGCAATTCTTGTATTTTTATCTTCACATTCACCTGAGATGGCGCATTAGAACCTTTAGGAGTTAGGAGAAAAGTTCTTATGTTAACTAGAAAAAGTTATGTTTACTCTTAGCAATAGAGTTTTTGTTTAGAATGCTCTTTAAGGAGGTGCATCCAATAACCAAATAAGTATTATGGCTCGGATTAGATATCAGAGTGTGGAGTTTAGATTCTCCCCCTATATACTCAAAATAATGTAATGAGACATATATTAATAAAATAGAGTTATCTCTTTCCTTATTTTTAAAAGATTCCTTATCAATATGCACTAGAAGCTTCTTGTGTTTCATGTTCTTCAAAACTCGGTATGCAATAATACTTTGATTTGCTTACAAATATGTTGCACATGAAATTTTGATTGTATGGACGATAAAATTCTTAATATCCTCGATTATCTATCCAATTATAGTTTAAAGTTATTGGAAGGTTAACATGTTGGTCAAGAGTTAGCATCATGCACCACACAATTTCAATTAGAAAGCTATTAGCCTGTGATACAAAGCTAGCCAACTGATTATGGGTTTGAGCAACATCTTCCACAAAAATGTCCTCATCAGTATTATAACCTTCTTGGAGGTTGTCATCATCATTCACCCAATCAGCATGCTCACGAGAATTTGAATGAGACTCTTCTTCAGTGGTGCCATTGTTTTGCACATAAAATTCATCAACGTGTAATTAATGGTGTAACATTTTTATAAAATGCTGCATTTCTGACATCTTTAGGGAAACAGTCAAAATCATGATTAATTAAAAAAACCAACACCAACTGACGTAATTCTTCTTATAGGATGATCACTGAAAGCCTTAGCTTCTGGGACAAAATGGTTCTCAAAACAAATCCACACCAATTGATACATTCAAAATTGTTCCTGATTCTACCAAGTTGTCTCTGAATATCATTTGAAACCTGAGCATAGCTTCGAACATAATCCTCTGAAATATGGCCCCACCCTTCCACATTGAAAGCAGTATCTAAAAATACGCTCATAACAACATTGTATCCAAGCTAATTGAGGCCATCTAGCTGAAAATATTCTGTCATCCCCAGGAAAAACAATTAAACAACTAGCCCATCTTTCCCTACTTAACCAGAGATTGTGAACTCTGTTCAACAATGGGTTCTCGTCTTGCCCCAGTGAACTCTGCTTGCCGTAAGTCGTCTGTCATATCATGTAAGTTTCCTTCTGATTCTGAATTACGTTTTGACCAACCCATCTCCCTAAATCTTGACATTTTGGTGAAAAAACTTAAATAGCACGGAAGGAAGGAATCCTAGCTTTCGGAGTAAAGTGGAAAAAAGCAAACCCAACAACTACAAGAACAGAAGAAGGAGAAGGATAGATTAAGCATCAAAACACAAGATTTGCAAATTAAATTAGCTAAAGAAGCTTGGATTGCAAGAGTGCAGCTATGACGTGTGTTTGGCACACAAAAAAACTAACTTTTCGCTTCTTCATTCGATTAAACAAATTGATTTTAATATTTTAATATTTAGTGCATTAGCTTCTTTTTTAAAAATAAAAAAACTTTCTTTTCAGAAACTTTTTCAAATAATTTATAATTTGTTAAAATAAAATTTTCAATTATTTTTTCTAATTTATACCTTTTCTTTTAACTAATTATCAATTCATGTTCTAATTAATTAAAAATCATTTTTTTCAATACTTACTTGTTTTAATTTTTTTCACAAAATCAAAGAGGACATACAAATCTTATATCATTATATATTTGGTTAATGCCCATTGATTCAATATAAATAAATAAAAATAAATAAATATATAATATCATAAAATATGGTTAATTAACATTTAGATAATTTTATCCTTATTTTAAATATATTAATTACATTAATAAATTTACTTTCAAAATGAATACAAATTAATTTACTATATATGTTATTTGTTGATATTAACATCTTTTTACATCATTTTATATTTATAAGTTAGTTTAATAATTAATTTTATTAAATATTTTTAATACAATCAATTAAATTATTAATTTTTAATTAATAACTAGCCATTAATAAATTAATTAACAATTAATTTATCAACTAGTTGTACAAAACAAACTCAAAGTCTCGCAAAGCTCCTTTAATGGTTAGAACCTAGACCAAACAAAATACTCACAAGTACAATATTTTGCTAATTGATTGTTATATTGACTTTTATTTATTATATTTATTATTCGTTATGTATTAAAAAAATTAAATTTATAAGTTATATGATATACTAATTGTTTTTGTATATAAATCTATTTAATATTTAATTCTTTATTATGACACTATTTTGTTTAACTATTAATTTATCCCATTGAACTGATTTAATGTAAGATTTTATATACAAATTTATAATTTTAATATTAAAATTTTTATAAAAACTTGTAAAAAAAATTTCAAAGTAGTGATGGAAGTATAACCCTAAAAACGTAATATCCCCAACGAGTACCGGTTTCTATATGTGTGGTTGAAGTCATTGTCAGCTTGGAAAAGAGCATCTTTCCCAAAAAATGAAAAGAGAGAAACATATAATTGATGTCCCTCTGGACTGTAGTGTGGTGCAGCGAAACCAGCAGGATTGTAAAGGTTTTCTGTGAGCTGCCTGGGTAGTGTTTCTCACTCACCAATCTGCACCCCTTTGAAAAACATCCCAAAATTTTTGAATATACGCCATACTTATGGTTTGAACTTTGAATATCAATAATTTAAATTTCTTCCATAATGGTCAAAACTTTTGAAAAGTGGTAATCATGGTTTTATTCATTTAACCTGGATACTTTTCTGCCATCTTCAATTCATTGGTCTCCTTTTTAATTACTGTCACATTATTTTAATACTATATCCTTTTACATGATATATATGATTTTGTGTGAAGTTCTACTATGTTTACCCATTTGATAAGCGTAAGACTAATTTCATACAACCATATGTACAAAATATTAGTATGAGGAATAACATTTCTTTCTCTTTATTTATTTAGCATTATTATTTTTGTATGTTAATTTTCATCATATCTCCTACATATGCATATAAGATCAATTTAATTAAATTTTTTTGTATGGATATATATAAATGATAGTATAAAAATTAAACATACAAGCAACCTTTTTTTTCTTACAAGCAACCTTCAAATCTATTTATTTTAATAAGTAATGTTATTTTAACAGTCAAAATCACCAAGTACCATTTACAATTATATTCAAGGAAATCCTCTTTGTACAAATTTTTTACCCACTATCACACATAGTCTTGTTTAATAGATGAATTTGGACTCAAAGCTTGCAAAAAGTTTTATGTATTTAGCATAACTAATGGAAAAGTCTACACACTCCTATTGTTGTGTGAGATGTGGATCCAATTCAGGTGTAATTCCAACCCTCTTAGAGATTAGTGGAATTAGCAATTTAACATATCTTCAACTCATCACATTAAAAAAGTAAATAAAATACACAAATTATAATTAATTTTATATCTGCTAGATTCTAATTTAATCTATTCACAAAAGTGCATTATTTTAAATTTATAGGTAATGCTTTTGTATGTATTTAAAGATTTTGTAAGATTATATAAATATTCAATATCCAAATAATAAAATCTTTTATTTTTTTTACAAAAATTTTAATTTTGTATGTATTTTATGTATAATAAGTATACAAAAATTTTTAACTCCATCAATAAAAAGTTTTTAAAAAATCATTGTTGCATATATAAATTGTTTAAAATTTTGAATACAGAAGTTACAAAAATATAAAACTTCTTTTATAAAAATGCATATCAATACAATTTTTTTAATGCAAGCATAATCTTAAATTTATGGATTCTACTTTGGTGCGTATTCAAAAATTTTGCTCACTCTTTATAAATGCTTAACATAAAAGTTATAACATTTTATATAAAATCTTACAATTTTTTCATAAAAAATTATGTAATAGGTATATAAAAAGTTATTACTCTATCATTCAAAATTACATTAAAAAAAACTTTTCATTTGTATATAAAAATCACAACTTTTGATAAAAAGGTTGTAAAAATTATAAAATATTTTTACAAAATCTATAAGAATATATATTAATACCAATCTTCTCGAACACGTAGAGAAATATAAAGTATTACCCTAAATTCAGGGGAAAAAAGAAACCGTTACCCTAAATTTATAGGTTTTGGTTCTTCTCATTTTTCTTCTAATTATTTTCCTATAATGTTGGAAAAAAAATAGACATAATATTTTTTTATAGATTCTATTTTATATATAAAAAAAATTCTAAGTCTTGCTACATATAAAGATTTTAGGCCCGTTTGGATGGGCTTTTTTCTTAAAAAAAGTTACTTTTTTTCAAAATAAAAAAAAACAAAAAAATTTTAAAAAAATACAAAGGCAACAAAAAATTAAAAAAATATTTTTTTTTAAGCTCTAATTTTCTGCTTCAAAAAAAAATAATTTTTAACTTTTTTTTGAAGTATGAAATTGGAACTTAAAAAAAAGTACTTTTTTTAAGCCCATCCAAACGGGCCCTTTATATTCATCTTTCTCCAACCTGACAGAAATATAATAAAAAGAAAAAAGAGAAAATTCAAATTCGAATTTGACTAAATTGTATCTTATACCCTTTTAACTTTTATTCGAATTTCAATAATATTTATTAACCTTTATTAGGACCAATTTTAACCTATAATTTTCAAAATAAATACAATGTCAAACATAAAAAAGTCAATTACTTTTAGATGGCAAAATCTTGCGTAATCAAATGAAATGTTGATTGGACGATAGCATTTTGTTTGAAATAAAATCCTTTTATTTTAAATAAAACTTTTGCATCCTCTTATAAAAAAACTCCTGTTTTCATATTTAACTTATTTACAATTTCAAAACTAGTTATTTTTTTAATGTTACAGAAAAAACTGTATTCTTTTATTAAATAAGAATAAAAATTTAAAACCAATTAATAGTATAGGTTCATTAAATAAAAAAGAAGAAAATACAAATCAAAAAATTTGTGTAACCCAAAAAGATTGTCTTGTGTTGACATTTGAGATTAGCTTCGAAAATTTATAATTGAAATAGAGAATTTTTGTATCCTATTTTGACAAAGAATAAAATATAATTTTGAATTAGAAAAGTAAAAAGTTCTTCTTTTAATACATTCAACAATCTTTCATAATTTAATTAGATTTTTATTCTATCCCATCACATAATATTATGATTTTTGAAAAATGATTGATTTTTTTAAAATATATGAGATTGTATTTATCTTAAAAATTAGATAATATAATTAATTTAAATAAAATTTAGTAAATACTATTAAAATTTAAGTAAAAGTTGGTGGGTTAAAAAAAAAATAGAATTTCATCCTAATGTTTACCCGTCATTCTAGATTTGAACCGCGTGAGTCTCCAATGGCAGGTAAATAGGGTGCAGTCGGTGGTGGGTAGCAGTAGACAAAAATTCAACCCCTATGTACAAAAGCTTAATCCAACAAAAATTGAAAATTTCAGAGCGCTATCACCATGACGTACGCAATTCCATAGCTTAGGACCATCAACGACTGGCATGCTTCTATTCATGGTCCAAAGTTTCCGGCTCCCAAAATACCTCCTCTCTTGCCGCCCAAATGTGAATGCGGATCCAGTGCAGTTGGGAATCAACTGCACTGGGTGCAGTTGAATCTGGACCGTTGGATCTGCGATCCGACGGTCCAGA
>JANHAO010025922.1:0-11227 GCA_026873985.1 Saraca asoca | reverse complement strand
GGTTGGATTCTTTGGCCTTTCGCGCGTTGCATTGTGCAAGAAACTCCATACACGATGCTGTTCGTGGGTCCAAGGCATTGAATTCGATTCTCACTCTCGATAGGAATTTCAACATTTTTAGGATCACTTCTTCGGAGAGACTGTGTGTAAATCACAGTGAAAATCTGAAGACTAACGGATACAACAATCAGGTGAGGACTAGGACCTTCTGGGAAGGAGGTTTTAGGGTTCCCCTCTCCACCCCCCCCCCCTTTTTTTTTTCCCCGATATTCCCCTGCATTTTTTTTTCTGTAAAATTACTTTATTTTTGCTTTGTATAATTTCATTTAAGTTGTAATTAGATTAGTATAATTTAAAAATTTTGAATCAGATTCTTATATTTATTTTTTATTTTTAATTAGATAGTTTTAATAATTTTTCTCTTAGATTTTTTTTTAGTAAATAACATATTTAGATAATACTCTTTTGATTATGATTTAATAATTTTTAAAATAAAATTTTTATATATATTTTTTATATTTAAGTGATAAATAATTTAGATAAAATTAGATTTTATAAAATTATTTTATTTTTAGAGAAAAATATTTCATTTGTCTCTCACTATAATTCACTAATAGATTTTTGTCTATATGAGTTAATTATTAACAAATTTTAACCAAAAAAAATACTTGTAGAAATAAAAATAAATACAATAATTAAAATTAAAACTTTTAAACTATAAGAATCTAATTAAAAATTAAATCAAATTAAATGGATTAAAATAATTTAACCTTTTTGCTTTCTTCTTTAAGCATGTTCAAGAATCTGAAAAAAAAAAATAGTGAAGATAAAAGATTGTAAGTAATAAGGAAAAACTAAAGAAACAAGTTTATACATTTAAATTGGGTAAATTATATTCATATTCTCTAAGATTTAATGTAATCATATATACACCTTATTTATTTTTATAAATATATACTCATCTCTATTTTTACATACACTCACATTTCATTTTTTTATGTATTTAAATATACACTCATCTTTTCTACTCTAGAAAAATAAGAGAGGTAAGTATATATTTTTAAAAATAAAAGAAATATGAATATAGTTACACTAAGAGTTTATTTAGCATAAATAACCGATAAGTTAACTGATAGTTGATAAATTAATTATTAAATTCACTTTAAATAAATAAATTGTTTTCAAATTCACTATAAACAACTTCAATTTCTAATGTTAACTAAGTCAAAGAGCACTGGGTTTTCATTATGATTTTTTTTCTTCCCTATAGATTTCATTTCATGACCTTTTACTATGCACTGTGTTACTTATGAAATCTCTAATCTCTATTGACGTCAAGACTTTTGTTATGTGTCTAAGTCAATTAGAGGTTCGGCTTATTGCTTCTCTTCCACCTTTTAGCGTTTTGGGCCCATGAAAAAAATAAAGAAACTCGAAATCAAAAAGAAAGAAGAGAAATTGGGCCATGTTTCCCAAGAGAGGCCGCCTTCTCTCAAGTCAGTAGTCTTTTACTTCTAGTTGACTACTCTATGGCCGACTTCCCTGTATCTTGGGCCATGCTTGCTCATCTACCCTCAGGCCTAGCAAGTAATAATTGAAAAATGATGTTTCCTTTCTCTAAAGAAAAAGTAATAAATTACCTTGTCTGCATTAAGATTTTGAACTTGTAGTAAAAAAGGCAATCAATCAGAATCAAGAAAAAAAATGGAAATAGTGCATCAAGATCTAGATGGATCCCTAGCTTTATCTCTATCCACAGGGATACCTATTTATATGGATAGAAATCTATCTATGAATTGATTTAGACTATCCTCTTTCCAGATAAATATGTTTTTATGGGTGATTACATCGATCTTTATATATTTTGGCCACGTTTGTTTCCACTCTAAAGAGGAAGGTTTGGATCTTTCAATCTTATGTTGTGAGGGATGTGACCTATGTTAGGTCTATAAAATACTATAGTTTTAGGTGTTCCATGATTCACCTCTAAACAATGAATAAGTAGTTTGATCCTTTTAATTTTCCTCTTCATAGTAAACTAATGGGAGGACGCGGAGCAATAGGTTGAATTACAATATAAAGAAGAGTTGTAAACTATAGGACTTCTTGTTCGAGTAAGAAAATTTCAATTTTTCTCGTTTCTTCTCTTTAATAAGAATAGGGATTTGAAATGATACAAATTCCTTTTTATTCTCTTGTGCTTTGCAAAGGAACTATCTAAGCATACTTTTTTGGATCCAAATTTCTTTGTTCTTTCTAAGTCTTTTCTTACATAAAAGAACGCAATTGTTGCAAAAATCAAGATTTTAGCAGTAAGTAGCATCCCCTCTTAGTTTTGAGTAGGAGGAACCATTCTATTTTGGTTCTTCTCCACATTCTTACCAAGTAATCTAGGAATTTGCCTATGATTTTTTCAACTAATATTTCAATATAGAAAGATCTCATTATTTCTTCATCACGGGTTATTGTGTCATTTTCTTGAAAAGATATTAGATCACCATGGGAAACTTTAAAATGAGTAATACTTACCATTCTATTATTCACACAAACCCCTCAACAACTTATTGGCTGCCTTGCTTGAGGAATAGTTTCATGAAAATGGAGATGAACTAAAATAACGTCCGATCTTGTTTCTGAATTAAGCAGAAAAGGGATATATGAAGTTTGTTTGTTTCCTCTGTGCATCTCTGTGATGGGTAAATCCCTATGAAAATGAGGTAACTTTCGTGTAGTGTAACTATTAAGATTTTCTCTTGGATAAATCTTTCTCTTAATAGATCTCTTCTTGTTCCTCAAGCTTTAGAGAATGTAGCATTGTATTATTATAAGTTCTCTATTCCAAACATTTCATGAAAGTAGACGATAAGTTTAAAATCTTAATGCAGACATTTCCTATCTTGTTGAATCAATTTTTTTCACCATATCGAGGCTCTGAGAATTAAACCCATTTTCCATCCATGACCCTCCTTACGAATCATGAGCAAGAACAAGACTACAATGTTAGAATAAATGAGCATAGCCATTTCTATTCTCTCTTTCTTTATACGCAATTTTGATTGTTATACTAAACTCTCTTTCTTTTTTTTTCCCTTTGCCATCAGTAAGAAAGAGGCTTACTCTTTAAACTAAAACAAGTGAAGTGAACTAATCCTGTGACCCCGATTTTTGAAGATTTGAGCCTCTTATCATAATAACTCAGTGCTTTGAAAGCTTAAACATAGGTAGCATTGGATTAGTGAGCGGTATGACTTTGTACCATGCCAAGGATGGAGCTCTTTACACATTAGTTGAAATCCTTATTAAGTAAATAAAAAGGTTTGCTATCCAAGTGGGAGGAATAAGCACAATATACATTGAGTCAATACCCTGACCTTGCTCTTTAAAGAAAAAAGACCAGGGGAATAAGAAATGATTTAGATAGAAAATCCCTTCCATTTCTACTGCTGTTGTCCATGATTCCATTGTTAGTGGACTAATTTCTGGGGCTAGAAAAGAATAAGTCTTAGTCTTAGTAGAGTCACTTTTAGATTCATTTCTTTTTAGGGGAAAAAAGCCCACTCAATCTCTTTAAGTTAAGTGCTTCTTGATAATGTCCTTAAAATCAAAGGAGAAAAGGAACCTGAGGGTATAATCAATATATAGATACAAAGGATATGGCATAAGGATGAGACTAGCTTGTAGCATTCACGTATTAAAGGTTGAACTTAGGCCTTGGCTTTAGTTCCAGAGATAGGTTTTGTGGCAAACCCAAGTTGAATAAGCTCTTCTTTTATTTATAGAATTGTTAAGGAACTTGACCTTGATGATGCTTCCCATGACAAAAAGGCAAAAATCCTTGAGGTCATGGAAAGTGTAACTTAGAGGAAGGGCTGAGATGGCCTCAATCCAGGTCAAAATAGTACCTCAGTGTTAACAATGATTATTGAGGAATGGTAATAAAAAAGATAACTATTATTTGCAAGATTTCATTTGCCCTTTCAAGAACATTTATAACAATGAAGAATGGAAACCACCTATTGTATTTTAAACAAGGACCACCCTGAAGCAGTAGTGAATCTATAAAAGGGCTAATCCCTGAAAATGCCCATTTCCTTGAAGTTGGGGTTCAAAATCCTACTTATTTTGTCTATTCTAGCTATAGTGAAAGTAAGGATAGGGGTTGAATCTAAGGAAGATCGATGAGGGGGTCATTGGTATCTTGATGACTAAGTGAGAAAGAGCAAGTGTCAACTTTATTATGCCTTCACACATTACTGGTAGTGGGGATTATTCAAAGAGGCAAGCTCGGACCCAAAAGTGTCACAATCCAAAATCCTGGTCATGACTAGTGTGAATATTAATTACTCCATTGATAATCACTAGCCTTTAATTTGGTTTCATCATTTCATTATACCCTTGGTTTGCACAATTACAATAATATGCAAGTGACTTAGTTTGTTTGGATAAGAGAGAGAAGGGAACTCATGTGATCGCACACCACTAATATATATATATATATATATATACAAACTTAGAATTCCATAATGTATAGAGCCATTACCCATTAAGGCATATCTCTCTTTCAACATCATTTCATAACTGTTCCAAAATGCAACTATAACTTTTTGGCTAGCTCTACAAAACATTCTCCTACAACACCCCAGGTTCCTTTTAAGGACAAAACAAAATAAAGTTAGTTTAACATATAGCATATATAGATCCAAAAGTATAGGTTAAACTAACTTTATGTCATAGTCCAAACTTCTGGTTATAATCGGCATGAATATCAATTCCCGATTGATAAATATCAGTATTTAATCCTTCTCTAGTATTCACTACTACTCATTCTTGTTTTAATAATTCCTATTCACATTTACTTAAACCCAAATGGTTATTAGGGGTAAACTTATAGACGAAGAGAGAAACATTGATATATAAATGTGTTTTTATAATGTATAGAGACGCCACTAACCATGGCACATGTCTATTTAGACTTTCATTCAACAAGTTCTTAACAAGTTTATAATATACATACAGTCCTAAAGGACTTTCTATTATGGTGGTATTTACATCAATAAAGACTTCTATGAAGTTATCACCCATTCTTACATTTCAGAGATCGGTTAATAGCAATTTCTTGAGAATTTGAAAAATAATTCACAAAAAGACTGAGTCTGTGGCTCAATAGATAAATCTGTACTTAACTTATAAATTCATCAACATTTAACTAAACACATATATATTATATCTTTAGAAAGCATAAATTATGCCAAAATTATCCAACACATCATAAAGACTCAAAAAATCAACCTTTGAGTAATATCACAATACATTTTAATTGTCACACTATAAAGAACCATGATTTTCTCATGGCTTTAAGTTATTCTCATCAATCATTATATGTTCAGGTCATAGTACCATATTACTTTCTAGCATTTCACAGGACTCAATTTTGACCTGAGTTTATATCACATTATCTTACCACATTAAATCTTCTTTCATAATTTTTTAGAATAACAGTTATAAATCATACTATTCACACAGTTTCAAGTCGTCAATAATTATATCACATAATCAAGTCATATTTTATCACATTCTAATGTATTCAAAATAACAATTCTAATAAATAATATAATAAAGAAAAGCAATGTAAATCTTCTTTTTACTCCAATCCAGCCATAACCCACTTGTCCAAACCCTTTTCCTCCAGCACTTGCCTTATACCCCTCTACCATATTGGAATGAGTAGATTTAGGATTTAATTCATTATTTCCCATCCCATCAATCTCATCATTTCACATTTCATTCTCATAATTTGTCATCCTTTGTCTCATGGGGAAATTTTGTTTTTCAAATATCTCAAAAGCATTATTAGTCATCATTATCATATCACGTGTTTCATTTTCTATTAGCATCACTATCACATGTTTCTCATCATATTATCATGATATCATTCATTCATGTTTTATCATCCTCATGTATCTCATATCGTTATCATTGTATATCATCTATCATAGTCATCATATATCACGTGTAGCTCTTAAGGAATTTTCCAACAAATAACATTCTTTAATCATATGGACCTCATTCCATCACATTATAACCACATATATTTGTTGTCATGTTAACATAACAAATAGCATGTTTGTTTCATAATATTAACGTGTAGGTAACATTTCATTACCATTACAGGCACATAGTATTAGTCTTACTATATATTATTTTTATAACTATCTATATTACTTCCATAACCTTTATGTATAAACAATTATTAGGTTATTCAATATTAACTTAAGAGTTACTCTTTTAAGACTTCTTATGCACTATATTCAATTTAGTTACATTTCAACTAAGTTTAGACTCAAGGAATTCAAGAGAATTCTTAGAAAGAAAGAAGTTTGAATTGAAAAGAGAGGAAAAAAAATTCTAGAGGTGCGATTAGAATAATGATCAGAAAGAGGGTTTGAAATTCGAGTAGAATCATGGAAATTCAGTTGAAAATGCAAGTATACTCACCAAAATGTACAACCTTTTAGGAAGTCCTTGCTATTCTACTTGTCTTTCAGTTTTTGGGCTCGTGATTATGCTCACGATTCTACTTGCACAATCGAGCAGGAATGGTAGGAAAGTAGCCAAAAATAGGGGAAAACAACTTTTAACTCTACATTACATCATAAGAATTCAACACAGCATATTTTGAGTACTTAATCATTCATAAGACTCATCTATTTCAATAGAACACTAACCATTCTATCATCAAATTTACTCAAACTCAAACTTTGCTTTAAAATCATGAGTATCCATTTTCTTCAACTTGCACTGTCATTGAATAGATCACTGTTATATGTGAAATCCGAAATATCCTTAATGGGCTAGCAAATGGCCCAAGCTCCACGGAACCTCAGTTCACTAGGACGTTTAGAGCGCTAAGATATAGCTCACGTCGCTAGTGACCTCCTCTGCCCGAGATCGCCCTAACGAAAATGAGCTCGGCTGCGCTACCTCGAAGATAGTAGCTCCCCCAGACTGAAAGATCTGGTCCGTGAGGTACGACCAGCAGCCTGGAAGCTCATTAGGTAGGAGACCAACATATGTATTGCCCAGCAAACACACAGGGCCCACTTGCAGAAGGCAATATGCAGAAGCTATTCTACAGGATCTTAATCAGTCCATTCTATCTTGTACATTAAATGTTTGATGTAATAGATTTACTGAAAAATTTACAATTATAACCCCCTCCTCTATAAATAGAAGGGTAGGGATGAACATTAGGAGGAATGAAGCCATCATACTGAAACTCTATAAAAATATTTTTAGATCAATACACTACCGTGGATGTAGGGTCTAGTTTTGTCTGAATTTGGCCGAACCACATTAAAAGCTCTGTGTTTTCTGCTGCTCTTCCTTTTCTTCTCACCTTTTTCATTCATTTACCACATTTGCAACCAGATTATTATTTGAGATCCAAAAAGAATCCTTTGTTGGCTGGAGTTTGGCCCAAAACTAAAATCCACCGTCAACATTTTGGCATGCTTGGTGGGACTCATCTGTTCTTTAGTTTGCTTTTATATTGTAATGGCCAAGGGAAGAGCCACCAGAGCTTCAAACACATTGCTTAATGCTCTAAAAAGTCATGTGTTTATAACAGACACCTTCACCACTCTCGTCATCAATGCTACCGCTAGTTTGCCCCCAGCCAGTTTGTTCAGCCCGCTGCCGTTGCCAGTGGCACTGATAAAGTCTCCAACGCTAGGAAAAATTGGAAAATATGATGGGAGAGCTGACCAGGGCAGTTACGATGCTAGCACAAGGTGTGTAGAAGTAAGCTGAAGTTATTGCACTCGTGAATGTTCACCAGTAGTAGCAAGTTGGATGTTCGGGCAATGCTAATTAAGAAAATTCTTCAGCTTGCTGCTTGCAAGAGCAAATTCCAGGTTATAGCCCTCGGGACCATGAGAACCAAAGAATCTAGCAATCTTCCAGCTAAATATCTGGGGCATGAGGCCCATTGGTTGAAGAGTTGTTCCAAAGAATGATTCAGCTAGAGGAATACCTTCGAGCCTCGAATGATTGAGCTTGCTATGAAGAAAGGTCGCCATTCTCTAAAGAAATCAAAGCTCAAGCTCCTCCCTTCAAGCTCAAGGTCCCTGCGATTCCATTGTACAATAGGGACTCCGATCCATATGACCATCTAGATGCATTCAATGTTCAGATAGACTTGCAAATGATCGATTCCTTAGTCAAATGTCAAGTTTTCCCAGCTATATTTGAAGGTATGCCTCAAGCTTGGTTCAGTATCCTCCCAGCTTGCTCGATTTGTAGTTGGGGAGATTACCAACGGAAGTTCATTAGCTAGTACTAAGTACTGAAGAGACAGCTTGTGGCCCTTGCCATCTCATCATGATCTTTTAGTGCAAATATGAGTCATTAAAGGACTACATCGCCAGGTTCAAATTAGAAACTAATTCAGTAGAGAATCCATCTGAAGAAACTATGCTGGTATCGATCTCTGTGGGGCTCTACAAAGATGGAAAGCTATACAAAAGCCTATACAAGTCCCCAATAAAGGATCTTATCGAGTTTTATGAGTGAATGACCAAAAAGATCAAATGGGAAGAGACTTTTGGCTCGGGAAAGTCTGATAGGAAGGATAAGAAAGAAAGCTCCTCCCACAACATGAAGAGGGGCAATATAGACCAAGGTGATCATTCTAAGCCAACCACGAAGAAGCTTAAAAGGCCCAGAGGTGAGCAACCTCAACATTTGGACCGCCATGAGCAATATAGCATCCTATCAGAATCTTAGGATAGGATTTATATGGCAAAAAGGACAAGGAAGACTTTGGAAGGCCTAGACCTTTGAAGACCCCATTCAAGCAAAGAAATAGAGATGAGTTTTGTGTCAATCACAATGAAGTTAGGCATGGCAACTCAAATTGTTGGGCCCTTAGAGAAGCGATTGAAGACCTGATTAGAAAAGGTTGCCTAAGAAAGTATGTTGTATGACTTGCAGGACAGCGATCTCAGCATTCTTGGCAAGATGCTGACCAAGAGCCAGGGGGCTCAGTTAGAATTATACATTAATTATGTATCTTAAATTCAAGAGTTAATGTAAATACTTTCCGTTGTCCCTGTTAAAAGTTGTTTGCCAGTTGGCTTGGTGTTTTGGTCTTCATTTCTCTCTCTCCCTGATCTACTTTTCACTATCAAATGCTTATAATTCCCACAGCTCGCATACAGTCAACTCTTTAAAATGTCTCGAGTGACTTTGTGCCAATTATGGCCTCTAGTCCGGTTGAGGCCCCCCAGAGCTCATTCCAGAGATGAATTAATGAAGTTGCTAGCTTTCGAGCTGAGGCACGAAGGCGCTCTTAAACTTACAATGCCAGTGCAACAGTGTGCTCACTGAGGCGTAGAGATGTTAAAATCAAACTCACAATGCTAGCATAGCTGTGTGCTCACTGAGGTATGGGGATGCTAAAAACATACTCACAATGCCAGTGCAGTTGTGTGCTCACTGAGGCATGGAGATGCTAAAAATAAACACACAATGCTAGCACAGCTGCGTGCTCATTGAGGCATAGAGATGCTAAAAATAAACTCACAATGTCAGCGTAGCTACGTGCTTGCTGAGGCATGGAGACAGCATGGATACACTAAAAACAAACTCACAATGCCAGCACAGCTGTGTGTTCACTGAGGCGTGGAGACACTAAAAACATACTTACAAAGCTAGCATAGCTATGTGCTCGCTGAGGCGTGGAGACACTAAAAACAAACTCACATTGCCAGCGTAGCTGTGTGCTCACTGAGGCGCGGAGGCACTCTTAAACACTTAATGCTAGCATAGTTGTGTGCTCGCTAAAGTGTAAAAATTGACCTAATTATTTGCCTAAGGAAACAAGATCACTGTGATTCATAGCTCTCATGTGACCTGATGTTCGCAACTCTTATGTGACTTGAAGATTCATAACTCTTGTGTGATTTTCTATTAGACGCAGTGCTTATGCAATTTGCTTATATAATATATATTTATTTGTGAGATGTTTCACTCATGCTTATTACTCACAAGGAAGTTTGGCTGATTGGCTATTTGAGTATCTCATTGCGGACTACAGGAATTTGCATTATTATCTATGGGATGTAGAAAGCTAAGAATAGCACACAAAAGTCACAAAAGAAGATTTTATTCATTAAAAAGCCTCAACAAGGTAAAATTATATCAGAAAACTCAGAATACAAATAAGAAAGAGTTAAAATACAAGTTAAAGGAAGGCTACAACTAGTTCTTTTTGGAAGAAAGATTGTCACACATTGCTGCACAAGGGGAAAGCTCCCGCTAATCAGAGGGCCAACCATTAAAAAGTGAACCCTTACTTGACTCCTATTAGCCAGAGAGGGAATAAGCATAGCTACTTCTTATTCTTTTCAATTGAAGCTCCTCTTCTGATTCATAAAGAGAGCAACTCAAGAAGCTACAGGAGCCTAGTTGACAGGGTAACAACCTCACGGCAAGACTGTGAGGACATAATCCGAGATCTGTATGAAATTCCTCCATGTTACCAGGGAAGCCGTGTCTTCTAAGCTTCTTATGCAGTAGGCCATACACATCATGATGGAAAGATAGAATGCTGGAAGTAAGGGAGGCTCATCTGGGATATTCATGGTTTGTTTAGTGAAAAGCAAAAGAGATTTCTTTTGTCTTAAAAAGAGCTAAGCCCGGTCTCACTAAAGAGTTCAGATGAATCTTCCAACCACCTTCATTTATTGCCTTGGAAAAGAATGAGGCTAACTCACTAATAATCATGAGGCATGTATTGTGGGAAGTATGGCCTAGAATAGATGAAATGATGGATTCGATGAAGACTTTAACTGAGCCAAATTTTACAAGTGAACGAGCCTCAAAAGTTTCAACTCCTAGCCTATGAAGCGAGCTAAGAGTTAGGGGGCTTATGTTATATGTGAAATTTGAAATATCCTTAATGGGCTAGCAAGTGGCCCAAGCTCTATTGAACCTTAGTTTGGTAGGACGCTCAGAGCACTAAGATACAACTCGCGCTGTGAGTGACCTCCTCTGCCCAAGTGACAGGCTGCAGAGACCAGTCAAATTATTGAATTTATAAACCAGATTACCCTATTCTTCTTATAGTATAAGGTAGCGCGGGTCGAGCCCTTGGATCTTCTAATATTAACAATCAAATTAAGAGATGAATAAGGGGGTTGGTTTGCAGCAGTTTAAATGACAGGAA
>JANHAO010025921.1:0-11232 GCA_026873985.1 Saraca asoca | reverse complement strand
ACAAAGTTAGTTGCAAATAATAAGAGTTTTAAAAATTTATTTTCTAAAATTTGTTTTTCAATATCAAAGTTGTTTTTTAATATCAAATTTGTTTTTCAACATCAAAATAAACATATGGCTTAGAGATATCCATTCTAAGGTTAACAATGTCTCTAAGGCTAACAGTCTTCTTCAATAAGCTTAGCTTTTTCTCTTTCTACCTTCACTCTCTCTCATCAAGTAAGCCTCCTAACTCTTGTTATTATTTTCTAAAATTTTTACCACTGAATCATCTCTTCTTCCTCTTCATTTTGATATCAAACCATGCTGGTTCATTAGATATAACTCAAGTTATGAATTTTTGAAGTTAATCATTACTATTCATGTCACTGTTCAATTTAAGAACCTATACCAATTTTCTGAAGTTTTAGAGCTCAACTCTTGTAGTATGTTTCTATGTAATGAAACCATAATCAAATGATACCTAATTATTTGTTGAAAAAAAAAACATTTAAATAACTAGGAAGCTAACATACTTTTCTTTTTGTTTATTAAGAGTGTTGAGGTTTATAGGTGAGATCAATAGTGATTTGGCATATCCAATCCACTTGTGAGTAACTCTTACCATTCTTGTGAATTAATATGTGTTTCTTGCTTGTGATTTGTTGAATATTTGATGATAGTTGATTGAAATGGATTTTGTGATTGTGAGGCATAATTTGTGATTGAATGGATTGGCTAATAAAATGATTAATTGACTAATGAAATAGTTAGGTTTTGTGTATGTTTGAGTTTTCAAAATATGTTGTGATAAGATCTCATAATGTATGGTTGAATTGGAAGTTGTCTTCCCATGTTTTTTTGTTGTTGCTTGCAATTTCAGCTCGTGCATGTTGAATCATAGCTTGTGAACTAAACCCATGATCATGCTTACAGAATCCTTGTAGTTTGGCTCTTACGATTCGAATCAAAACTTGAAGTAGATTTATACGTTCAAATCGATCTTTCCTGCTTTATTTTTCAATTTTCATCATGATCCTAATCGCATTTGTAATTGGACTTTCTGAAAGGTTGCACAATTTGATGAGTAGAGCAATTATAACTGATTTTCCTCGTGTTAAATCAAAACTTTCACTTTTGAACTTCTGGATTCTGATCGTGATTCTATTTGAATTTCTTCAATGATCTTATTTGTGATTATGATCGCATCTTCATAAATTTTCACATTTCTTAGCCTAGCCTCACTTCTTTGAAAAATATTTTCCATTCCCTTGGTTTAGTCTTGTATAAACCTTACTAAATTGAGTATGAAAAATTAAGAAATCTTAAATAGGTGAGTATAATCTAATATTATTGAATTTAATATTTGACTATGTAAATTATAGATATGAAATTAATTATCATAATCATATAATGTAATAAAGAATGTATGGTGCATTTGTAAACAAAATGTAACTCTTGTGACTAGGATTATGGTTGAATGAGAATGATATAATATAGTTGTTGTGAGAATTATATTGCTTAATGGTTGTTAGTTTCCATAAAATCCAAAATCAAAAAGGATATCATGAATGATGATGGAATGTGTTGATGTGATCTCGATGATGTATCTACTATGGGATTGATATCCTTGACTATTTAGAAGCCTTTATGAGACTTGAAATGTGAATGATAGGTTGTGATGGGGAATAATGAATCAGATGCTAGATCTGTACATTCTAAAATGATGAGTCAGATAAGGCTAGCTTGGAAGGATAAGGTTGGGATTGTGTGGGATAAGGTTGGATCGGAGTAACAAGGAGATTTATGATTCATTGTTATGACATGTTTAATTTGTTTATATTGCCATATGAAATATTAAGATGTGATACTATGAGATTGGAATAAAAATTGCACCAAAAATGGTGACTTATGGCTATGAGAGCCAACCTCAACATAATAAGTTAGAAAGATTGTGATGTGATCATCTTCATGGATGGATCTCTATTATTTAATATTTTCTTAAGAAATTTGCTTGAGAAATGGCTATCCAGTTGAGGTATAATTGCTTATATATTCATATATATATATATATATATCTTTTGTTGTTTGAAGAGTTAATAAGTTTAGTACATTTTATTCATTGAGCCCCAGACTCATTCTTCTGTGGATTGTTTTTCAAATTCTTAAGACATTGTCACCAATCCTACCTCTACAAAGTAAGAATGGATAACAACCCAATGGAAATCACCATTGACACTAACACCACCACAGTCTCAGGCCCTTTAAGATAATATAAAATAAACATCTATTATACCATCATCCTAAATTTGGTAGGATGCAAAATTCTTCATGATGTTGAGATCATTCTACTAGAACCACCCAATGTACTCTTAATGATGGCCTTTAGACGGTTTGACCTCTAAAAGGTCTGCCATCGTTGTGTAAACAATTTTGCTACCCTTTTTGAAAAACTTGTAAATAGAAGGGTCATAATGTTTAGTTAGGTTAACCTATGCTTTTGATGTTATAGTAAGACATAGATTAATCTAACTTTTTTTGAATGCCCTGTTTGAGAAGTACATAAGGTTGTTTGGGATGGATCTTAGGTTTATAGGGGAGGTTGAAAATAGTTTGTCTGTGAAGAATTTGAAAGAATTTGGTATAATCTAGCAATACTGACATTGGCCTATTGGGCGATGCTAGTGTAAATTATGTAAAATATGTATATATTTTCTATAAGCATCCTTGTCTTTCTTGAGTTTACTGTGATCTAGTTAGTCAATGGGACTTAGATGATTATCATTAAGGAAATACTAAGATGACTGTCATAGGAATAAATGATAAAGGCTGATGAATATTCAAATGAGGAATGATATTTACACCAGTCATAACTAGGATTTTTAGGTCATGACAATTTCATTCCCTTTTTAGTAGCTTAGCCAAGAAACTAATTAAGCTAGCACCTAATTAGTTCTTGTTAATTTCTTCCTAAATTTGCTAACCAAGTCTAACACCTAATTGATCCTTATTACTAAATTAGTTAAAGGCCAACACCTTAACCAATTTACCAATACAATTAAGATTTGAAAACACCAAGTCTAATTAATTAAATTACCTTAGCAACAACTTAACTAATTACCCCCAATTCTCTAGGAAAATTGACTTACCTCAACAACAAATCAAAACCCTATAGCTACTCCAACCAAACAGGTAGAAACAACAACAAATTGCCTATAGAAATTTAGCTAGGAATAAATCACTATGAATAATTAATTAATTGGCCTCCTTAATTAATTATCCAAAGCAATTATAAGAATTAAAACAAAGAATGAAGGAATCAAATTGGGAATAAATTAGAATTACAAGCAAGTCTCACAATCAACAAAAGAATTGGTGCAGAATTTCCCTTAAATTGAAATAAGAGTTTAGTTATACACTAATACAAAAAATAAAAAAGAAAAATAAAAGGAAAGAAGAAACCTAATTAGGGCTGGAGTCTTATCCTAGTAAGGCTCCTCTCCTTCACCAAATTAGAGACAATATAAAATGACTCTAAAAGTTATTACAATTGTGGCTCAACTAAGTGTTTATAGGCCCACTATACTACCTCTTAATTAGGCTGCTAATTAGGGTTTGAAGGAGGCATATTTGGACACGGATCTCTTCATATGAAATGTAGCCTTGTCTCGCAAGAGTCCACTGGCATTGATCTTGTATAAACAATCAATCCCTAACTCTAGATATAGGCCAAAAATTGATACAACATTCTAGAACAGTCTAATCGATAATAGAATTTAACACTTAAGTCCACTGCCATGAAACTAATTCAAAACTATGTATTTTGACCTTAAGCCTAAAAAGTTGTGAGAATGAATATTAGCTATCCTATGGGCTTAGGTTTGCACGAAAATGATGGGTAGAGCTCTATTTATGATGAAAGTACTAAAACTGATTCTAGGTCATAAGATAACACTTTATTTTAACTTCTAGGCTTTATTTGATCTCTAAAAATGATTGAACAGGCCTTGGGCTTTGCATGAAATTTTTAGATCTTTCTCTTAGATTTTCAATGACATAAGAATCACCTGAAAATGTGGTCTAAAACTCAAGATATGCCCAAAAACTTGAAATAGTCCAAAATAGTGTAAATTTACCAAGTAAATTCAATTAAGCACAAAACTTGAGCAAACCACAATCAAATTCAAGTATCTAATTAAGAACATAAACATGACAAAAGACTAAGTATAATGGGATATAATATATATATAAATTATGTTTGTCAATCTCGCTCAATATCAATTGAGGAAAATGGAACACAACAATGGAAGAAGAAGAGTATATTTTTTCAACTTCCATATTGGGAGTTTAATTTGTTGTGTCACAATCTTGATGTTATGAATATAGAGGAAAAATGTACATGATAATGTAATTTATACTTTGCTCAACGAGCATGGCAAGATAATGGACCATCTTAATGCTTGGAAAGACTTACAAGTAATGAATATACATTGTAATCTCCAAGCTAATGAGGATGGAAAGTACCCTCTAGTTGTATTTTCATTGACAAATGCTCAAAAAGATATTTTCTTGGTAGATTAAAGAATGTGATTGTGTCTGATGGATATTCAAGTAATATTTCTAGATGTATTGATTTGAAGCATTGTAAGCTTTCTAGATTAAAAAATCATGATTCACATATTCTTATGGAGCAATTACTTCCACTGGCTTTGTGTAATATAATATCGAATAAAATAACTGTAGCATTGATTAAGATTTGTTCATTTTTTAGACAATTATGTGATAAAACTTTAAATTCAGTTAAGTTAAAGAAGTTACAAGGCCAAATTGTACTCACACTTTGTTATATGGAGATGATATTTCCTCCATCATTCTTCAGTATAATGATTCATTTAACTGTTCATTTAGTTGATGAAGCAAAGTAGGGGGGCCTGTGCATTACTATTGGATGTACCCTATTGAGAGGTATATTTATGGATTTAACTTCTTCATTTTTAGATTATTATGACCTATATCACTATTGAATGACTTCTATAATAATAATATGAATTACTCTCGTATTTCTTCATAAATTACGTTAGTTTTTGAATATTGAAGGGATTATTTGATTTATTTTGTGATAAAATGACAATTTTTTTTAAAGTTCTATTAAGTGGATTTTCGAAAGGTAAGTGATAGTGTTTTTTTTTTCGGACTTATTTAATGACATGCAAATAGACTGGAGATTTACTAAAAATTATTTTGAATAGCAGAATATTTCTTATCAATGGTTGCTTATATGTTCTATTTTAAATACTAATTAAATGATGACAAGGTTTGTAACTTGAGTTTTACTAAGTATATTTCAATTTTAATAAGTTAGAAAGAAATGAAATATGTAATATTTCATTGTATTTTATTAAGTTAAATTTAGATTTGTTTAAAAACATGATCAACCGATTTTTATTTATTGAATGCTTGTAGTTATTGTAAACATTTAAAAATTTCCCTATTTTAAATAAAACAAAAATCATTTTGGAATAATTTATGTCATCATCTAGTGTTTTATTGGCTTAATATATATATATATATATTTAAGGGCCCAGGGGCTATTTCTTTATTTTTTCCCTTATTCTTCTTTTTCCTTGAGAGCACCAGCTTTTCCTCTTTTCTCCTTTGTGCAAATGCGCCACCAAAACCAAAAATGAAGTAGCAATTTTTGGTGCCATCCTAGCAATTTCTCCAAGTGACAAAATTTGGTCAAAATTTTTATATCCTTAATACCTTCTTACTAGTCTTCCTCAAGAGTCATCCTCCATGGTCAAACTTTTTCTGCCAAACACCCTGGCCAGTTAACATGGCCTTGTACAAGGATGTCTAGCTATGCTTCTAGATAATAGTTCCAAGGGCAAACTTTGAAACCCTTTGAATGTTCTCAAGTCAAGGACTCTAATGTTAGCATGTGGACACAGTTTTAGCTACACAATTTCTCTCTATGTCTTGCATATATAATGATGTTCTTAGAGTCCCACTTATATTTTAACGCATCTATCTCAAACAAGCTTTCTCATTATGTGACTATGCACACTATAAAGGCTTTGACAAAGGTAATAGATATGCACATTGTTGAAATACTGACATATGAAAAATCCTATAAAGTTGAGTATGATCATAAATATTTAAAGCATATGGTTATTGTGGTTAACGAAACCCTTAATAAGAAAAATAATGCTTATTATGAATGTCATCATCGATCTTGTTGGAAAATGTACAACAAAATCCTTTCGTAAAGATGGACATACCACCTTTTAAACTAAACCAATCCCTTTACCTAATGCTCCCTTTAGCTTGGCCAAACCTGTCATTCCAAATTTTGTCCCTAACATCATTGATGCCCATCATTTCCCACATCTTTTCAATGTTAGGCAATTACCAATGACCTTTGTGGTGAAACCCTTAAGTAATTTTCTTGATTTTTATATTTTATCTTGACTTACATGTGCTAACTTTTGTCTCAACTACTTTTCATATTATAATGCCTATTAAGATTCTTAGCATAGCTTATGAAGATGATATGTTGGAAGCTACATGTGAGGAAGTGAAATGGAAATGTCGTCAAGCAAATTTTATATTTTTGGATGTCAAATCGCTTGTGCCAAAAAAGGAAAGAAAAATATCAGAAGAAAACCTAATTTGGATCAACTAACACCCAGGTGGTAAAAAAAGAAGCAACAACCAAAGAAAAGGCTAAAAAGCCTCCTAATAAGAAGAGGATAATTAAGTTGAAAGGGACTAGCAATATAGTTTTTGAATGTACTGTGTTTGAGACTCCTACTTAACCAACTCTATAGCCAGTTTCTTTAATAGCTCAAGATATAGCTCAGTTAAGGGAATTCTTGACTAATTCCATCCCTCAAAACCTTCACTGCTTTGGATACTTTTATTGCCTTTATAGGATCAAAATTGAATTTACACCATATCTCATTTAAAGCCAATCGTAGTAAAACTTACTTGCTCTATCATCCCAGAAATCTCATGATCTAAAACCCTACTTGTGTTAAGGTTGAATATTTACTTATTTTAATACTACCTGTTCTACTTATCCATTTCTATATCAACACTTATTCTCATTGATATTTCTTTTTAAGATCAACAAAAACCCACTCTAGATGTTGAGCCATCTATACGAGCAGTTGAAAATGTCGATCAACAAACATCAATCTTGCATAATCTCGTTGTGGCCTAGAAGAAACACATTCTGAATAGTATGCTATTTCATTAGAGCAAGTCATCAACAATCCTGATTCTACACCTCTACCTAAATCTCCTCATCATGAAATTGAACCACTAAATGTCAAAAAGACTTAACAACTTGATGATGCAGACAAAGTGATAATAGCTTTGGAGTCCATGCTATAATAGGAAGACAAGACTCTTTCAACATCTATTTTCATTGAGACCAAGTTAGATGAACTTGCCCCTACCTCGAAAGCAAATAATGATAGATAAAATGAAATAAAGTAAGCTATCCAAACCTTTAATACCATTCTACAAAATGATTTGGAAATTTTTATTTTAGATTATAAACAACATAGCACTCTCCAATCTTCACTTTAAATTTTGCAAGGAAACTCTGAAACTAAAGTCACCATCGGAAAGTCTTTTGTTCTTAATTTCCAAAAACAACTATCATCCCTTTCAGACAAGGTTAAAGCTTGCACTACTACTGAATACAACCTCAATAAATTGTCAATAAAGAAAGAAGAATTGGTTAAATTCTCCAAAAATGTTGTTGAGACCAAGAAAAGTTTGATTGAAAAATACAATGTAGCTATGGAGTTATTCAAGAACAATTCAAAACAAATTGTTGTAGTTGAGTTAAGAATTGCAAAATGAAAAGAACTTCATCGACTCTAAGCGAACTAGTCAAACTTAAAAGTTGTAGCTAAATTAGCCAATGAATACAAACCCCAATTTGCCAAAAAAGTCAAAAGACATCTTAGTTGATCTTAAAATAGCTATAGTACCAATGCATGAGACTGTTGTCACTTGCAAAATAGCACAGACACAAAAGATGGTGGCAACTCGACAATGGAGAGTGTAGACTTGAATCAAATTTTAAGAGAATTTCTGATTCTTCTTAAATAGTTATGTAATTTTTATTCTAGATTCTTGATATGCACTTCATGGATGCTCAGTTTATATGTTTTCAAATATGTATCATTTATAA
Organism: Saraca asoca; assembly: GCA_026873985.1. Taxonomy (NCBI): domain Eukaryota; kingdom Viridiplantae; phylum Streptophyta; class Magnoliopsida; order Fabales; family Fabaceae; genus Saraca; species Saraca asoca. The sequence goes on along the minus strand of JANHAO010025921.1, from coordinate 3,044 downwards.
TTTTGAAAATATTTTCACTTATTTGCTTTATTTTATAACTATTTTAGTCGAATGTATGCATAACCTTAAATGGCCCTTCCTAATGTGGAATTCATTTATCGTCTTTCAATGTCTTTTGCATTGGTGGTATAACTTTCCAAACTAATTGGCCAAAGTCAAAATTTTTCACTTTCAAATGCTTATTATAAGACTTGGCTAATTTTTCTTTGTTATGGATCAAATCATCTAAGGCTTGCCACTTAGTTTCATATAGATCTTCTAGTGTTAAGCATTAAACCATTGTCAACAACCTTAGATAATTGATTTTGCCTTTGAACCCTTAAAGATTGAACTATCACTTTGATAGGAATAACAACATTGTGACCAAACACTAGCTTATATGGTGTAACCCCATTAACTTTTTAGGAGTATTTCTTATAGTCCACAAGGCATTGTCAATCATATTACACCACTTTCTTAGATATTAACCAACATGCATTTTAATCACATTTATAAGTAGGTTCCACTTGACCATTAACCTACGCATAATAGCGTATCTAAGTTAACGTTTTAATTCCCCTCAATTTGGCTTATTCTTTAACTTGTCAACTTATGAACACTGTTCCATGGTCTATAGTAATCATTTGTGGTAAACCAAATTGACAAAAAATATGATGTTCAAGAAAATCAATTACATCAAATTATTTTACTTCTTTGAACTTAATAGTTTCAACCCACTTAGTGAAATAATCTATGGCCATTAAAATAATATCATGTCTTTAAGAGAATGGTGGATATATTTCCTTGACTAAACCCATTGCCCAACCTCTAAATGGCCATGGTTTTATTATAAAATCAAGTTTAGCTACTGATGCTCTTTTTGAATTGGCCTATGTTTTTGACATTTTTCACATCCCTTGGCATAATCAATGCAATCTTTAATCATTTTGGGCTAATAAAAACCTCTTCGAATAATAATCCACTTCATTTTGGCCTTAGCTTGCAGTGCACCACAAATTCCTTCATGAACTTTGGCTAATGCTATTAATGCATCCTCATTATCCAAACATTTTAATAATTGCCTTTCAAAACCTTTCTTGTAAAAAAGCCCATCTACTAATTCAAATTTGATGGCTTCTACTCTAATATTTTGACAAATTGATAGTGAAAGATTTAAAAAGTAATTTATCAATGAAGTTCTCCAATCTGATGGTGTAATGTTGACTTCATTATAGAATACTTCTTGAGTTTCAACAATTTCTAGGAAAGCATGTTGTTCAATTAATTTGGAAATTTTGTTTTTATTAATCTTGTACCCAAAGGCAATTTGAGACAATTCATTGGCTTTTTCATTTTTCCACCTTGGCACATGTTTTATAATTACATTTGTTAGTATAGGATGCCCTAGAGATAATTATTGTAATAGCATGGATACTACATATCTTAGCATATTTAATAAAACATTATGTTTTTGGCCTCTTTATTAGTCTAGTCTTAAATATGTATATGCTTAATATATGTATACTATTTTGGATAAAGTCCTCAAAATTATAATTGTGTACAAATAAATTATAATGGAGATTATGATTATGAGATAATTTGTACATATAGTTATGATTTGTAAAAATCCTTAGTTGTGGAATAATTGAGAAAACAGGATATCAATTATTTATAAGTAAACTAGTATATATTCCTTGGAAGAATACAATGATCTCATACACTATTTAAAATGGAGATATTTGGACATATGAGTATATGTTAGAAAATATATGATAGATTGACCCACCTTGAGAAACCATATATATTGTTATTAGGTATTAATGGACTTCTCATATGAAAAGTGATATAAGTGATACTTAGACTTGAGATTAATACAATATCTTATGTATGGAGTCATGTACTTTGATTTTATTCTAGGCTTGCACTCTTGAAAAAGTATATATGAATAATTTTGTGTACACCATAAAGTATATGAAGGTAGTGATTGATCAAGAGAGAATTCATCCTTCTTGGTAACAAAGGAAAGATATTCTAAAGATGTTTTTGACAATTGTGTTATGATAAAAATCATAGGGTTATGTATTGATCAATACAAAAAAGGAGTTTTATGGTTAATCAATTAATGACACATAAAAGAAGTTTAATGTTTAAATGATTATGAGATCAAACATACAACCTAAATTGGACATTTATAGGGTTGACACTTGAACCATACCCTTACTCCAATTTAAATGTCAAGAGATGAAGGGATTGAATTATACATTAACACCTTATCATGAAAGGTTTGATTTCCAAATAAATTTATTCTCAGTATTTGGGTGGTCATGATGCTTTGCTCGAACCCAACCATGATTTATGAATTTGTTTGAATAATTTGGAGAAATTGTGTTTCAATTAAAAGAAGTTTTAATTCAATTGAGCTTGAAGAAACTTGTAAACATATTCATGTCAACATACATGGAAACCTAATGTCATACACCTTAAAATCACTTTGCTCCAAATTCAAAGGAAAGTTAGAATGCAAAATATTATGAATTTAAGAGTTGAAGTCGATGAACATTTTGAAAATTTGAAATGATTAATCAAGTATTCTAATGCGATTGAAAGTGTTAATTAATTAAAGATTTAATAATTCTAATATATATTTTAATTATTAAATAGTATTAAATTTCCATAGTTGATATTTAAATGTTAAGGATCATTTATATCAATACTAGAGGAGATCTAATATAAAGGAATGGTTCTTGGTGTTTGTTACTGTTAATCAAATTAGAAATTTATAAAACTGGGTTACCTAACTACTTTTAGTATATGGCAACACCGGGTCGAACCCAAAGATCATTTGTGGATGATATCAATCAATTAGGAGCTGAAAATAAGGGAGGGTTGGCAGAAAACTAATCTAACAAAAAACTAACAAAACATGTAGAAGCTAAAATAGAAAAAGATAACCTAACCAGCCAAGGGAATCAACTTGAGATCAATGCATCCTAGATCACTAAATGTTCATTCAATTATTGATAATCATAACAAGGATCTCTGAAATGATTAATGAGTCTTATGCA
>JANHAO010025920.1:0-11228 GCA_026873985.1 Saraca asoca | reverse complement strand
CATAGAGTAGTCCGTCACTCTAGCTCGAGCTTCACTTTGCCTGTGCACCAGCAAACGTGAATCTCATGGTCATTGCCACAAAGTCTGTCTTATGACTAAGCAGTGCTGCAGCTCACCACTTGTAGATTGTGCACACAGGATCCCTCTAGACCATCTCGCTCCCTTCCAGGGTTTGCTCCTCTGAGTAGAATCCATGTCTTCTGACATGGTCTTCATATAGCCATGCACTCTTGCACAACCAAGGCTTCGCCCGCTGGCTCCACCAATTGTTAACTTGTACCTCCGGACATGGCCAAGCCCTTTGGCAAGGCCAAGGCTTCTCCCGCTAGATAGGCCGTCAATTCTCACACTCTCATGAGTGGTTGGCAATCCTTCAAATGTCTACTATGAATGAGTGCATAATCAACTTCCCAACCATGCAGCAAGTTCTGCGACTTCTGCACCCGATGCACCAATAATGTTCCCTCAGTTGCACGGACCATTGCTCAAGAGTCACTTCAATCTCTTGCTACCCTCATGGCCAAGTCTTTGATAGCATCTCATCACAAATCCGAACGTCTTTTGCTTCATTTACAACCCTCATAAGCCTGGACAAGCCGAATCTAACTAATTGTCCCTCGACATGATGAGAGCTTACTTCCTACCATCCGACTCTTCAGCTGATTCACCCTGCCTACCAATCCTCTTGCTTACCCATTCCCCCTTGCTAGCTCCTCTCGAGTGCTTGGCGAGAACTGCGGTGCTTAGCAAGACTAGCGCTTGGTGTGAAGCCAAGTTCGTGTGGCTACCTGGTCTACTCACTAGCAATCGAGCTCTGATACCAATTGTCATAGACCGACAGCTCTCTAACTGAGATCATGCAGTGCATGTCACCACTCTTGGCCCACATGCTAGCCTAACTCATATTTTACAGAAGCTCAAGCCACACTTGGAAAGATATTAGGGCATTCCACCAAATGCACAACAAGTCCGAAGGCAACATAAGCCAGTAAACTGAAGCACTAACACAAACTGCCACAACCGAGCCTCAAGAACATCCCCAGAAGGTAGCCTCCACAGCCCAACGGGAAAAGAATGGGACAATCGAATAGGAAGAGGGACAAAATCCTCATTTTATTGATATATGCCTCATTACATAGTTGGAGTGTGTAGGAGAGGTTTAAAGCCACCATACCCCTTGATACCCATCAGACTGGGTGCCAACAAGCCCCGAAGGACCACCCAACAGGGCCCAACCGTCCCCTGAATAGGCGCTCGACAAGCTACCAACACTCACCCCCTAAAGAGCTATATGAGCCAAAGGCCTTCTGGCAGAAGATGACATACTTTTTCTAAGCGGACATAAGGCCTTTTCTCCTAGCTCAGGTGGAGTTTCGCTACAAAATACATACCGACGGAAAGATAAAAATTCAAGGATTACAGCCATGTACTTATACACTCGCACTGTACAAGTTACCTTGGACAAAAATGCACCCAAAGTGCCAAAACGGCTGAAAAATGGAAAATTCACATACAAGCTGGATTGCTCCCAAATTTGAGCCACAGGACCCTTATAACATGCTTGATTTTTTCACAAAATTTCGTGTCAAATTGAGCACGTTTGCCCTCTCAAAATTGGTCACAAAGCCGACTTGTGACATTTTAGGCGCCAGTAATTCTCTCTCTCTCTCTCTCTCTCTTCTTTAGAAAACTTATCACTTTGTTGCCTCTTTGTACTAGGTGTGACATATTCTCTTGCTACACTTCTATTTGGAATTGCTTATGTGCAGATGATATCTCTGGAAATTAGACTATCAAAATTTCAAATTTTACAACCAAGTCTGGTCTCGTTTCATGAAATCAACGTATGAATCACAATATTGCAATCTTGTATTTGTAGGATCGCTTATGTAAAGTCATGTGGGAATTGTTAGTAGCATAGCCTGTGTCAAGTCTAGTGGGAACTGTCAAGAGTTTCGTGTTTTATTAGCATTTGCACTGTATGAAATAAATTCCATGAGTCTAGTTTTTATAAGCATATAGGAAGTGCAATATTGCAATCTTGTACTTCTACTTTTATTTTTTGTGTTAATGTTCTTTATCTCTAAATTTTTCAAATTCAAATAGCAAAGAACTATAGACTATAGTTCTCCCAACCAAAATGCTGCAACTATAATACAATTTTAAATATAACTTTTGGGGGCTATAGAGTTGGTACACATTGATAAGTCCATTGTCTACAAGGGTGGTATTGGTGATTTGTATAAATGGAAAACACTGGTGATAGTGGCTTGAAGTCACCGAAAGACACTTTGATATTTAAGTCAGTAGGTTATAGACAAAAAACTTATAATAGATGTCTTAAGGTTTTGAAAGCATATTTTAATGTGCACTTCCTTGGAAATGCCTATAGACCTTTTCCAATTTAGTTCAATTCGATATCAAAAATTGAAATAAAAAGAAGGATATTCACGACACACTCTAGAAAGGAAGAAGGAGAGTGATAAGTAATGAAATTAGATGCCATAAAGAGAAATTTTTTTAATAAGCCTCAAGTTCTATCATGAGTCCTAGGAAATGAACTCTCATAAGAAAAAACACTTTTCAATTTCTAAATTGATCAAATCTAAATCACTAAGGGAAACATGCCTGGCCAATTAACAAATTGTGCTCAATAATAGGTTGGATTAAAGTCCCACATAAGCCCAACCAACCAAACATACAAACTAGTCAAATACATAAACAAGCCTAGACTAAAATAAGGCCAATGCAATCAGCTAACAAAAAGACTCTAAGTGGTGTTAAAAGCACAACCTACCAACCAGCCACATAATGGTGCCAAATTAGCTACCAAATTATAAAAGTAAAAGGGATCAAACAATCCCAAAATAATGCGAAAAAGGTCTCAAAGGTGGCCCATAAAATAATAAAAAATAATAGTCCAATACAAGCTTAAAAATGAACTAAAAGACCAACCATGTTTTTAGACTTTGTAAGTCTAAGTCTTTTACACTTCTAAGTTTTGATGTTGAAAAAGAAATTTTAGCTATTTCCATTTGATATGTTGAAAAATAATATTTTAGTCATTATTATTTGATATGATATTATTACTTTTTATTAATTCTTTTTTTTTTAGGTTTTTCAAAGATTTTAAAGCTATGATGCAAGAGAATTAAGATTAGTTTCTTAGGATTTATTTTTTATTTTTAGGATCTCTTGTAAATAAACTCAATCAATCTTTGATCCAAATCTTTTAAACCAAAATAATGAAGTAGAAAAATCATTTGAAGAAAACAAAACTTTATAAAACTATTTTCTATATCATACTTTGATGTCATTTCGAGATGTGTTGAAGAATTTATATACCTAAATCGAAGTCACACCGATGTATATAGTATAAACTTGTTTACCGAAGGTTAGAAAAACTATCCACTTCGATGTTGTAATCGATGTACTGACTACACATAACAAACTATATGTCGATTCCACACTGATGCATTAGTTGTATAACAGACTGTAATCGATGTCACTTCAATGTAAAACCTGAAAATCCATTGTTTTATTACAGACAGTTACAGCAGTTATAACAACCTAACCTTCTACCTATATAAACATTTTTCACATAGTTTTTCAAAGAGAATCAATTGCAAAATCATCTGAGAAAGAGCTTAACACGATTTTCTCTCTACTTCGTAAAATTCTTTGAGAATCCTTTAAAATCATTAGATCAAAGATCATTTGCAGCTTATTGTAGTTTGTTTAATATTTTCATCTCAAACATTGGTATTGTATTTTTCATTCCTTTCTTTACGGATCTTTTTATTTTGAGATTTCTAGGGATTTAGAAATCTTGTATAGGTTAGCAAGAACATGTAAATCTTGTTTTTCTTAGATTTAGAAGAGCCTATCCCCAATTCTTCTAGGTTAGCAAGATACCTGTTAAATTCTTGTGTAATTATTGTAAAACTAGCAGTATAAGAGCCTGTTAATCTTGATAGTTTATGTATTATTAATTTAGAAGTCTTTTAGTTGAGAAAGATCAAGTGGAGTAGACTTGAATTACGGTTTCAATTCTAGTTGAGCCACTTTAAAAATCTATGCATTTAATTTCTTTTCCATATCTGCACTCTACTGTTTCTATTATTAGTCTTCAGTTTACTACATTAAAAGAAAAGATCAAATAAAAACAAAGGTGTATACAATTCTCCAATGAGATAAGGGCAAGATCCATTTAATTTTGCATATTTAGTATCTTTAATATTTTCTTTACCCACCACTTTCTTTTTTGGACCTGGCAATTGGCATCAAAGCTTTGGCTCTTGATACTTCCTTTGTTTGATAAAGAATGGATACAAATTCACCTATCTTTTTTTATGGATCATCCTTGAATAGTCCACCTTTATTTGATGCTGAAAACTTTGATTTCTGGAAGTTTAAGTTTCAGGCTTTTATTGAAGCTTTGAATGTTGATATATTGATAATTTTAGAATTAGGGTATAGATACCTTATGATTTCTATAAATGGAACTCTTGAATAGAAATCTAGATTGTTGTGGATTGAGGAAGAGGAAAGGTATCATTCTCTTGCCTCCAAATTAAAATGGATCATTGTTCGTGTTATATCTACTGATCAATTTTCTAAGATTTTAGGATGTAAGATAGGGAAAGAGATGTTAGAGGTGCTGGAAATCACCTATGGATGCAATGAAGTAGCTAAACAAAAAGAAGAAAAACAAAAATATTGTTTTCTGGCAAAGCATGAAAATTTGAAGGTTCAAAAATTTCCAATCTTCTGCTGTAACTCTTATGTAAGTGAGTCAGATGAAGGTAACAATTCGTGCGATGAAACCTTTGATGGTTTTGCCAATTCTGATGATGAATCCTATGAAAACCCTACTGATTTATGCATAAAGATCCATGAAGCACTGTTTAAAACTCAGGAAGAACTCAAAAAGATTAATAAAGAGTTAGAGCAGCTGAAGATTAGAAATGAAAGGTTGCTAAAAAGAATTAAGCTAACTAAAAAGGAGAATGTTGATTTGAACATTCTAGCTAAACAATTAGTCAGTGAAAACAATATTTGTAAACACTGTGAGTCTTACAAATGTGAAATTGAAAGATTGAATAAGTGCCTACAAGGATTTTCAAACAGTGATGCAAAGTTAAATCATATGTTAGATAATTAAAAGAGATTTCAAAATAAAAGTAGCTTAAGATTTAAGCGATATAAAAAAAAAGTTTAGATAGAAATTGTTATATACAAAAAATGATCCCAGAACTCACAATCGCAGGAGACTCAAAGCACCAGCAAACCCCGCTACACTCGTCAAAAAGTGACTTAACAAGGACCCTCAGCGTCCTAGCGACCCAGCAGATGAGTCATCACAAGGACCAGCTCGACGATTAGTCGATCACACTGCTCGAAGCTCGCTACCGCGCCCCAGCGATGATCGGAATCTTCGCTCAGGATGCCCAGCAACTCGCATAACAGAATCAAGCGACAAAAGCTGATAGAAGTAAAGCTACGGCCAGCCTAGAAGGCCTACTCTACAAACTACATTCTGCAGCAGCCGGATTGTAGTCCCATCACTGTCTTTCTTATTTATTATTTGATGTAATACAATTATAGCTTGTAATTAATACATGTTTCCCTCCTCCTTCTATAAATAGGAGAACCTTGTTAGAAAGGAAGGGAGGGTGAATCTTGAAAAGAAGAGTCAAGTCTTGTAAGCAGGAATTCTGCCAAAGCATTTTACTAATAAAATCTCCACCATGGACGTAGGGTCTGGTGCTGCCCGGATTTAGCCGAACCACGTTAAAGACGTTATGTCTTATCCTCTTCTTCCTCTTGGCTTATCTTCCTCTGCACTTCAAGAGCAGCATTGATTCTGTGAACTCCCTTTTCTCGTTGGCTGAAGTTTGGGTTCCCCATACGAACCAAATTTCACCGTCAACATCTTTTGACACCGTCTGTGGGGACCATATGCTCTCTGAAACCACTCTTGTGGCCTAGTAATGGCTAGAGGAAGAACGACTCAAAGCTCTATCATCCCAGCTCCTCAACAGCATAGTGCTGCACCTGAAACTCAAGAGGCTCAAACGCCCGATCAGTCCCATGCAGTATTCGAAGACATAGTCAGAGAGCTGGCTGAAATTGTCAAAATGCTTGCTCAAGCATAGGCACAAAATGTTTAGAGACAAGAAGAAGTCATGGCGCAACTCCAGCAGCTTTGCAACAAAGCTCAGAGAGTAGCTTGTGATGATCACGATAGCCAATAACTGGGGGACTCGCAATAAACAGAAAGCTCTGCCCTCAGCACGAAGGGCAATGCCCAGCAATGGAGGAAGTCCTCCGCAGGCTCGAGCGGTTGGAAGAACACCCTCAGCCTCAAAGCTATCAGCCTCACCAACAAGAAGGCTTCCCATTTTCTGTGGAGATCGAGAAGCAGCCTTTCCCGTAGAAACTCAAGGTGCTCGCTATCCCGCTATATGATGGAAATAGCGATCCAAGCGACCACTTAGACATGTTCAACACCTATATGGACCTCTAGACGATCGATCCCCTGGTGAAGTGCCGTGTCTTTCCCACCAACTAGGAACTATGCCTCGATTATGGTTTAGACACCTCCACGCTCGTAGCATCGGCAGTTGGGAAGAATGCTAGAGAAAATTCATTGACCAGTACTGAGCGCTGAAATGGTAACTTGCACCTCCTTACCACCTAGCGATGATTTTCCAGCGCAAGGATGAGTCGCTCAAAGATTAACTAGCCCGATTCAGGCATGAGGCCAACTCCGTGGAGAACCCTTTGGAGGAAAGCATTCTAATAGCCATCTCAGTGGGACTTCGCAAAGATGGAAAATTGTACAGGAGCCTCTATAAGTCTCCCGCTCGAGATCTCACTGAACTTTATGATCGGGCAAGCAAGCAAGTAAGATGGGAAGAAACCTTTAGAACGAAGGAATCTAAGCATTGAACGAGCCATAATGGTCCCTCCACAAGCAAAAGGAAGGGTAGTGAGAGCCATACTGGCCCCACTTCTCATCTCGTGAAGAAGGCCAAGCCTCAGCAGCCCAGAGATTGTTTCGAAAGCTACAGCATCCTGTCAAATACATAGGACAATATTTTTGCCACTGAAAGGTATAACGAGGACTTCAAAAAGCCCAGACCAATGAGGGCACCTGCCAAGTCCAGAGACCAATAATGAGGCTGGACACACCACCTCGGAGTGTCGGGCATTAAAAGAGGCCATAGAAGACCTCATCAAAAGAGGCCGCCTATAGGATTATGTAACTAGGCCATTGGGATAGCGTGCTTAACAGGCCCAACGAGTTGTCACTTAGAAGCCTGAGCCCTCCATCAAGACCATATTCTGATCCTACGACACACATCTAACCTCAAAAGTATTCGGTTGTACCAACTGCTATATAATAAATCAATGAAATTGGCCGATTGGCTAAGAATGTCCTAAGAGTCTTTCACTCCATTTCAGCAAATGGTTCTCACCTTGCTACAACATCCACTTCAGCAAATGATTTTCACCTTGCTAAAACAAAAACAAAATCGAAGGTGAGACGATCTTGAGCCTAACTCGCAATGCCTGAGGGTGAGACGGCCCTTAAGCCTACCTCGCAGCTACGAAAAATAAAACTTTGACAAATGGTTTTCACTTCGCCTCAAAACAAAACACAATGAAAACAAAACTTCGATGAATGGTTTTCACCTCGCCTCGAAACAAGACACAACAAAAACAAAACTTCAACGAACGGTTCTCACCTCGCTACAACGATCATTCTAGCAAATGGTTTTCACCTTGCTAAAATGAAAAAATGACCCTCGACCTACCTCGCAACCTCGAAAACTTAAAACAAAAATACTTGCATTTTTTGTAGGAACTCCCCGTAGCTCTCATACAGATGAATTTTCCACAGCTCTCAAGTGGACGTATCTCTCATGTCTCAAACGAGATCCTTTGGGCGCAGCTTACACATGATTCCCTTATCTCTCATGACGAGTTGGACATTCAGAAAATAAAGAACAGTCGATTGGCCAAAAAGAAGAATTCTCATTAATTGTTGAAAGTGTACATACAACAATGCGTAAGGCATTCATTACAATTTCTGAAAAGGAGAAGAACTCATCCCACGTATAGACCTCAACAAGTGAGGTGATAGTACATCAGGGGAAAAAGACTAAAAGGTAGGCACTACAAAAAATAATCAAAAAGCCAGTTACCAGTTGTTAGGCCCGTAGAAGAGTAGCAGTCCCAGAGTTCCTCCTGCTTATTCCCTCTGGCACGCCTCCCTGAGCCAAACTTAGAGCAATTCAAAAAGTCGCAAAGTCGGTTGGCCAGGTAGTTAAGCCACTAGCGACGACTGGAGGAGGTGGCTAGAAGACACTGTGAAAACCTTGTAGAAACCTGCCAGGTGAATCCTGTGATGGAACCATGTGCAACGGGCTATCCATGTCTCCCATCACTCTTCAATAGGCCATCCATGTCTCAGCAAGCTTCAACGAAAGCCAAGACACTGAAGCATAGGGGGCTTTTCAATCTCCTCTATAGTGTTTCCCTAGGATGAATGAATGAACGTCCTAGGCTATATAAAGACCTGCTCAACCCTTTGAAGAATCCAGAAAGAATCTGGCCAAATCTTCATCTAACGGCTCCAGATAAGCCGTGATGCCACGCCAACGGCCAAAATGGTAAACAGAAGAAAAGCATGGCCTTACGCAGAACAGAAAGACATTTGACATGATACTTTAGTCAAAGAAGAACACTGACTGGAGATACAAATCAAGCCTTGGGAATACACAACTCCTGGTCCACGGAGTAAACTAAGAGTTAGGGGGCTTATGTTATATATAAAAAATGGTCGTAGAACTCGATATCAGAGGAGACTCGAAGCACCAGCAAACCCCGCTACCCCTATCAGAAAGCGACTTAACGAGGATCCCCTGCGTCCTAGCAACCCAGTAGATGAGTCATCACGAGGACCAGCTCGACGATTAGTCGATCACTCTACTCAAAGCTCGCTACCGTGCCCCAGCGATGATCGGACCGCTCGCTCGGGATGCCCAGTGACTCAGATAACAAAATCAAGCAATAAAAGCTGACAAAAGTAAACATACGGCTAGCCTAGAAGGCCTACTCTACAAACTACATTCTGCAGCTGTCGGATTATAGTCCCATCACTGTCTTTCTTATTTATTATTTGATATAATACAACTATAGCTTGTAATTAATACATGTTTCCCTCCTCCTTCTATAAATAGGAGAACCTTGTTAGAAAGAAGGGGAGGGTGAATCTTGAAAAGAAGAGTCAAGTCTTGTAAGCAGGAATTCTGCCAAAGCATTTTACTAATAAAATCTCCCATGTGGACGTAGGGTCCGGTGTTGCCCAGATTTAGCTGAACCACGTTAAAGGCGTTGTGTCTTCTCCTCTTCTTCCTCTTGGCTTATCTTCCTCTACACTTCAAGAGTAGTATTGGTTCCGTGAACTCCCTTTTCTCGTTGGCTGAAGTTTGGGTTCCCCATACGAATCAAATTTCACCGTCAACAAAAATACTAGATAGATTACCTATTATTACTATAATCATAAGGGTCATCATAATAAACACCGTCCTTATAAAATGGTACATATATATTGAAACCCAATGAAAAGTTGATCTGGTTACCTAAAGTATATTTGTCTAACTCATATGTTTCTACTATAAGATCTAATAGAAATTTTACATTTTATATTAATAGATGAAGACCCAAATCCTATTGGGTACCAGCAAAGTCTGTTTGATTTTAATTTTGTAGGTTTATATAAAAAAAGGAGATGACAACTTTCTATTCAAAACTTGCTTAATGAATTATGATACATTTTCTTTTATTTTCTGAATATCCAGTTATTTTTATGTTTACTGACTTGAGCTTCAGAGGTATTGCTAAATTTGTTTTACAAGAACAAAGAATCAGTTTAAAATTTGGAGTAATTTCAAATAACCTCTTAATTAAGACGTTAGGAAAACATTTTAGAAAAACTAAAAATTTTCACGTACAAATCGATGTAGTAATTGATGTATCCTATATTTTCTTTGATATACACTGATGTATAAATCGATGCATATGCATTTTGCCTCAAGCATCGATGTATACTTTGTGTGCCCCATTTACCAAAGTTTCAATAAAGATGAAAATTTTTATTTTCCAAAAAACTATTGAATACATCGATTACAACTTCAATGCGAACATCAACACTTATACATACACCGATTCAACATCGATGCACACATAAATATCCCAAGAACAAATTCAAAATGAAATCGATGCATTAGTGATTTTTAAACCTCTACTTTGATGCCACATTGATGCATAGTGTCCCACTACAAATAAAAACTTTGAAGTCAGACCCATTCACTACAGTAATCGAAAACCCTAACTTATCTTTTCTCTCGACACCGAGCACCTAAAATCCCAAAAATCTTCAATTTTCCACTGGATTCCACTAAATTTTTCTGATAGAAACATTAAACTCACCTTTCTCTACAACTTCAACTAATTAATTTCTTCAGAAACACCAAAAAAATCAAAATTCCCAAAATCAACTCTAGAAACCCTAACACACTGAAATTATCACTGTTGATCATGTCATCAACACCGGCCAAACGAGTCAAAATGCCAACAAAACACAAGGATAAATCTCTTATCAGATTAACACAATCAGATGAAGAGGAATCCTACTTCGTGTCACAAAAAGAGTATGAATTTTATCTTTATTTTGAGAGTAGAAGTTTGAGCCATTGAAACGTTTAAATGACCAAGTGTTTAAAACTTCTCATCTATGTCAATTATTTGCTAAGTACAAAATAGAAAATTTTTTCATTTTCAAAGAAATAGGCTATCCCAGGCTAGTAAAAATGTTTTACTCAAACTTAGCAAATGTTGATGGCAAGCTATCTTGTTATGTTACGAAGAAGCATATTGTCATTGATCCTGAAAGTTTTGCAAATGAATTTGATATGGACAACACCATGCCTAAGCTTACTGAAGAATCTTTTAGTTAATATAGTAAAAAACTGGCAATTGATATGCTATTTCCCTGCTTATCACTAGTCTTTGACTAGAAGACAGGATCCTACATTATGCTATATGCAAGGTGATTTTGCCAAGAATTACTAATTTTACTCAAATTATGGAAGATGACCTATTTTTAATGTGGATTATTAAAAATCAAATTGATTTCAATTTTTCATATTTTATTT
>JANHAO010025919.1:0-11225 GCA_026873985.1 Saraca asoca | reverse complement strand
CACTATTTTTGTTCTCTCCAAAGGCTAAACAATATTTTAAAGTAACTCTCAAATAAAATTTTTACATCTTATCTAAGAAAGTGCAGAAGTAAACTTTTTTTACGTTTTATCCAGGAAAGTGCACGAGTAAACTCCATTTCTCATGTAGCAAACGCAGCAATTGTTTTCAATCCTATATCTATTGCAACGGCACAACACTTTTCAATGAGAAGAGTTCAAAGAGGTATAAAATTGCAGAACAAATAGCAGTATTTGATGTCATAATTTAATCTAACAACTTGGGAGGCATTGATTCCCATTGGTAGTCACGTAATAATATAGCACACAATGGAAATGAAAATAATATATAAAGAAAGAAGATAAAATTGCAAAATGAGGTAAGATGTCGGTTAGATCCTTTTTACCTGTACTTATTATTATTATTTTTTTCTAGATACCAATATATGTCCTTTCCCACCAGCCAGAATTGTATATGCTACAAATTTAAGAAAACATTAGAAGCAGGAAGTAACGAAAGATATTATTTATGATTATTAGAATAAATAATTATTTAATTTATAATTTAGGATATAAGAATTTATAATTAGGATAATTAAGAGATTAGATTAGTTTTATTATTTATTTTATTTGATCATTTAGTTGTTTACTTAGATTAAGATTTAGAGATTTATTATTGAATAGGAGTTTTACTCCTTATATGATTAAGATTTAGTTGATTACGTTTTACCTATAAAAGACCAATAATCTCTCCTAACAGGCAATCTGTCTTTCATTATTAATTATTGTTATGTGTATTTTCTGACACTATGTGAAATGGATTGGCAAAAACTCAACAGATAAGTTCAAGGGGGAAAGGCCTAACTTGTCCGTGACCCAGCATCAAGGATGCACAGCAAGGGCATCAAATCGCCAGCTACAAGCTTAGAGCACAGATGAGGCAGAGGCTCCGGCTCACTAAAAAACGAGCCTCAACTCGCATAGCTAGCAGTTCGTCCTGCATAGACTTGCATCACCAAATGTAAGCTCGATGTCGCTGGCCAAAGATCAGCAACGACCCCAGAACAGGAGTCCTAGCTTGCAGGACGTGGCATCTGGCTCAGCCAAAAGCTTGTCGTGGGTGAACCTGAAGTAGGCACCCTCTCAGACCTAATTTGTGGGGCCAATATGCAAGAAGCAACTTACAAAGGCCAACGTGTAGAAAGTGGTCTGCAGAAGTTGATTTGCAGAAGCCATACTTATCAAATACATTTATTATTTGATATAACAGATTTATAGTTTAATAAATTATACTTGTAACCTCTCAGCCTCTATATATAGGAGGGGGAGATCATTATAAGATAGGGGAAAAAATACATACTGAAACTCTGTCAAAGTAGTAGCAGAATCTTAGTATTATAGTTCTGCTCGCCAGAACAATGAAATCATCACACAAAGCCAATATAAAACCATCGTGGATGTAAGAGTCACATTGACTTTTATCGAACCACGTTAAAAAATCCTTTTCACCTTTGTTGTTCTTCCTCTCTATCTCCTTATCTCTCATTTATCCAACCAGTTTGCAGTTTGAGATTTTCAAGAACTATTCCTGTTAACTGAGATTTGGGTTTACTAAATTTCGCCATCAACATTTTGACGCTAGAAGGAGGGCCCCAATTGCATCTCTCTTTGATCTACTATTTAGTTGCAATGGCAAAAGGGAGAACCACTAGGAGCACTAGTGTTGCTGTTGGCCAACCTGAGTATCATGTAAAGCAACAAGGGTTACTGTTGGGGGGCTCTGCCTTCCCTGCTACGGGTGCTTCTGCCACCCCTACAATAAATGTTGCTGCTGATATGACACCATTAACCCCTCACTAGCCTATTGCTCCTGAGACTGATAGAGTTTAAGTATGGCACCAGCATTAGGAGGAGCTTGAAAACACAATGAAGGAGTTGGCCGATGTAGTTAGAGCATTGGCTCATGCATAGACTTAGGGCATACAAAAACAAGTTGAGGCTGTGGTGCATAGAGGAGGGCTTCAGCAATTAGAAGCGCAACAAGAGGAGCCTATCAAAGGGAACATTTGTGAGTTGGATTTGTTCATTCGGATAATTCACGGTTAAGGTCAGAGGTCCATTGAGCTCGCAACAGCGATGATGAGGACGATCAGTGACATGAGAATTCACATCAAGAAAAAGATACGAATGGTACCTGTCATGGACATAGGTTGAACTGCCATTCTCATGATTAGGAGGGTGATGGGAATCATCGAACCACCAGCTGTTGGCCTGAGATGCAAGACCCTATGATCGAAGAGCTGCTTCAGAGAGTGCGGCAGCTCGAAAAGTGATCTGCAGCTTAGGGCCAACGAGATCGTTACGAGGAAAGGACCTCATTCGTTAAGGAGATCTAAACAGAGCCTCTTCCTTGAAGATTTAAGATCCTCAACATCTCACAATACAACAGGAATAATGACTCGTATGACCACCTAGACGTGTTTAATGTCTAGATGGATCTCTAGACAACTAGCTCGCTGGTCAAATGTCGTATCTTCCTAGCCATCCTTGGGAGAATACTACGGGTATGGCTCAGGAATCTTTCAGCTCGTTGCATTCACAACTGGGAAGAATGCCAAGTGAGATTCCTCAGCTAGTACAAGATATTGAAAAGGCAGCTTGCACGGACTTGTCATCTCACAATAGTATTCCAACGGAAAGACTAGTCACTAAAAGATTACATTATCAGGTTTAGATGTGAAGTTAATAATGTAGAAAATCCCTCGGATGAAAGTATCATCACAACGATCTTAGCTAGACTCTGCAAGGATGGGAAACCATACAAGGAGATATACAAGTCCCTAGTGAAGGACTTAGGTGAATTTTATAAGCGAACCGCCAAGGAAATCATATGAGAAAAAACCTTTGGCTTAAAAAGGTTTGATCAGGGGAGCGAGAAAAATGGCTACGGTAAGGATAAAAGGAGTAATAGCAGGAATGAGAAAGAAAATTGAAACAATAATTCCAGAAACCAGGTACAAAAAGGGCCAGGAATGAGTGATCTCAATATCAAGGTCACTTTAACAGCTATAGCACCCTGTCAGGCACTCAGGAGTGTATCTTTGCAATTGAAAAGGATAGAAAGAACTTTGGGAAGCCTGCCCCCATAACAACTTCCAATAGATTCAGAAATATGAGCAAGTTCTGTGCTTATTTTAAAGAGGCTAGACATAATACCTCAGAATGCTGAGCACTCAAAGATGTAATTAAGGATCTGATCAAAAGAGGTCGCTTACAAGACTATATGGTGCAATCTCCTAGATAGTGATCTCAATAACCCCAACAGGCACAATGATAACAGCCCTAGCGCTTCTGAATCTTCTTTTTCAATGTATGTTATTTTGATGTAAATAATGCATCCCAAATTAGTTTCAGAATTCTAATGTTATGTAATTTCTGAATAAATTTCAGGAAAGCCTAAACTTGGATTTAAATTTGATAATCTCACAATGTGTTATTCTTTCTAAAGCTCGCAAAGCAAGAAGCTGATTTTTTGCTTAATATGAATGGGGTTGAGACTCCCTGAGCATTGGGATGCTATACTTTTGCTCGCTACTCTAAAATGGAAATAATCTTGCCCCCTTTTTCATCTGGAAGCAAGTTATTCTTAAAGCTGAAGGAGTCAAGTTCTCCACCGAGTAACAAGATTATAGTGGCACAACTCTCTTGGCACGAGATTGCCAACCCTTCTATGACACCAGGTTATCACCTTGCACATGCATACGGCCAACTTTTAAGTGTTGTATGTATGCAACTTATTGCTAGCCATTCAAGTTGAGGCCCCCTGCAGCTCATTCTAGTACTTATTGCTAGCTTTTCAGCTGAGGCCCTCAAAGCTCATTCTAGTACTTATTGCAAACCATTAACCTAAGGCCCCCTCTAGAGCTCATTCTGGTACTTATTGCTAGTTTTTCAGTTGTGGCCTTGGAGTTCATTTCGATATTGATTACCAGTCATCGAGTTAAGGCCCCTCGGAGCTCATTCTGGTACTTATTACCGCCATTCGAGCTGAAGCCCCCCGGAGCTTATTCCGGCTAACCTTTCAACTGAGGCCCTCTGAAGCTCATTCTGGTACTTATTGCCAGCTTTTCAGCTAAGGCCCCTAAAGCTCATTCTGATCCTTATTGCTAGCTTTTCAGTTAAGGCCCCTTGGAGCTCATTCTGGTACTTATTGCCAACCATTCGAGCTGGGGCCCCTCAGAGCTTATTCCGGTACTTATTACTAGCTTTTCAACTGAGGCCCCCTGGAACTCATTCTAGTACTTATTGCCAGCTTTTTAGTTAAGGCTTTTGAAGCTCATTCCAGTACTTATCACCAGCTTTTCAATTGAGGCACCTCATATGCTAAATTTATTGCCAGCTTACTAGCCAAGGCGCAGCTCTCATACGCCTATGACTTGTAGCTCTCATGCGACCTATTGCTTGTAGCTCTCATGCGACCTATTGTTCGTAGCTCTCATGTAGCCTGTTTGATGTGCTAGTCGAGGCACATCTAATCACCCACTGAGCACTCGAACCTGTGTTAGTTAAAATCTAAGCATTCAACTTATTCTAATCAAGGCATAGTTCTTATACGACTTACCACGTTTTTATGCGATTTCCTGGCCATTCGGCATGACATGTATTGCATGTAGTCATGATTTGCCGATTACAGCCAACTTATATAGGAATCTATCTATAACAACCTACGTGTTATTTTCTATAAAACATCCAATGTGATGCGCTTAGGAATGCAAGAAAAAATAGAAAGCTTCATTTAATGCCCCTTTCAACAAGGCGAATTCAAACAAAGTCCAGGATTGAAAGCAAAGTTCAAAAAATGAAATACAAAGTTACAAGATTGTATCTTAAAAAGCTTGATCCTTGGAAGTTGAGATTTGTTAGGGGGAAGGATTGGTACAAAGGGCGAGCAGATCATCCTTTGTTTGACTATCAGGGGTTGCCATGACCTGCAGGTTGCTCTCTTTTTAAATTGCACCTTTGGCAGAAGGGACACCACTTACAGACTTTGTACTTTGGTCGAAAGAAGTAGCTCTTGCAACTCTCCTCTCGAAGGCCTTTGTCTCCTTAAGAGTATGCTCCCAAAAAAGGAAAAGTCCATATTAGAGTTCCGTTCCCACAAAGTGAATAGGAAAGAGAAGGAGGTTTCAGATTTCACTTTCTCTATTGCCTTTGTAACTAGCTCAGCAGTCTCAGCCTTAACCCAAGCGACCTCCTCCTATTTAAGAGCAACTTCCTTCTTGGCCACTTTAAGTTCCTTCTTAGCAGCCTCAGCTTGCCGAGCTGCAGCTTCTGCTTGTCGCATAATTGCCTCAGTACCTTGAAGTGTCACATCCAAGTCACGTTTTGCTCTTGATAACTCTTCAACCATTTTGTTAAGATTAGCTATGACGACCTCGTAACTTACCATCTCTAGAGATCAAGCTTCTTTAGTTTCTCTCTGAGCCACCTTAGCGTTCATTGCCCTATTCTTTAGCTTCAACACCTTAGCGGTCACAGCAGCTAGGTCACCCTTAAGCTTGGCATTCCTATCTTCCCAAATCTAGAGTGTTTCCCCCATCTTTATTATTCCCAGCACACCCTAAAAAGTTAAATGGATTGAGTTAAATGATGAAAGAGACAAAGAATCAAGGTGAAAGGACATTACTTACCAATCACCAGCCCTCTGCTAAGACCTCCTCTACTTCCAACATTTGGGGACTACTGTGGGGTCCCAAGATCGCCCCCATATTCCTCTAGAGGAAGTCAAAATACTCCTGCGTGCTTAGGCTAAGACCCATTGGAGGCTCATCGACCGCGACTTTGTGAGCCACTCATTTTGAAGTGATGGAGACCCTCTTCCCCTGGTTCACTTTTTGTTTCTTGGTTAAAGGCTCAGATAGGGTCATGACATCAACCTCCTCGATCACCTCAAGAAGCAAAGTGGGGGCTAATTCTTGTGAAGACATCTAAGTGAGGGTAAGAGGAGATTAATTTGTAGCAGCGAGAGCTACAGTAGCATTGGGACCTAATGAGGTAGCAGTGACTTTGAAATCTTTAGGCTCATCAGGAGTTGGCCTTTGAAGGATGAGTTTCACCATGTTCTGGTAGTCTTCAAAATGTGCTAGATCGATTTTCCTAACTTTGCAAGCTCCGATCTCTCTTGTGAACTCGATGTTCAATGCAGAAGCGAGCCTATAGGAACAAAGAAGATCATCATCGAATCTCAAATCATTTTTTAGATCGCTTATAGTAGTGAATCGATCAAGTACCTCAACCTTTTTTACTTCTAACGTTAGTTTCTCCTTGCCAGCCCCAGCTACAGAAAAAAAGGACAGAATGTCAGAATCGATAATATAAATTCATGATAACTTGCTTGACCTTAGCTCACTTACCAAGTGTTAAAACAAAACCAAAGCTACGAAGAGGATGCACAGATGAGCACAAAACATAAAAACAATGGGTCTTATAATTCCCAACGTTCAATTTGCCCTTGGCTTCCCCTCGAGGCAGAACCCTCTTGAAATCGGTATGTTGAGCTGAGAGGTAATAAATCCTATCCATATAGCCCATACTCCTAATATCATAGAGGTGGCATAAAACTCTTGCAAATGATGGGGGAAGATTATTTCTCAAGTACACAAGTGCAAAAGAAGTAAGCTGAGAGTAGGAGTTCTGGGTCAGTTGGAATGGGTAGATCTTTAATCTATTTAGCAAATTAATTATATACAGATAAACTGGGAACCTAAGCCCGGTAGTGAGGTGCTAGGTACTAACGGCAACAAATCCCCGAGGAGGATGAGCTGCGTGGTCAGCAGGGGAAGGTGCCATGAGACAACAGCATTTAGGGAAGCAATAATTTTCAAGTATGTTCCAAAGTTCATCCAGTTCAATGGTCAAAGGGTAATGATTAAAGAATGAGTGATTTGAAGAACTCTTAGTGAGCCATTGCCCCTTACTGAGGTTAGGTCAAGGAATAGGTCATTTAGTGACCTCAATGCTTATAAAGGTCGCTTCAACTGAGGTGAATGCCAGCTCTTCATTTCGAGCTGGGGAATTATGCTCGTTATCACTTCCTATTTTGTGACTTCGGTGTTTATGAGCTACAACCATCTACATAGAAGGACAAACGGTCAAGTTATTTCAAGTAGACCATGTCAAAAAAGCTAAAGCTTCTCTTTACTAGACAAAAAATTTTCTATACAGTAGATCATACACACTTTAAGCCATCATATCAAAGACCTAGACTATTAAAAATTAGGGGGGGATAACCGATGAAGCCTATCAGACTGCTAAACCCAGAGAAAACTGAATGCTAAACCTGATAATCTACAGCCCAAAAACTAGCAGATAATTTTTAGCAGTAAAAAAGGCATTTGTCATCAGCCTAGGCAATGTGATACTAGAAACTCATAAAATAATGGCATTCTAAAAGCAAAAGTCCTAAGAGGACTTACCATGATTGAGCCAGATTCCAGAATGGATGAAGACAAAATAGGATTTTGAATGAAATGATCCATCCACAGCAATAATAATGGTAAGACCAATAGAGTAGGAGAGCAAGGCTGGAGGCAATAGCTCAAGAACTCGTGAGGCAAAAAGTCAATTTTCAAAAGTAAGAGGGAAAAGAGGGGTTTCCCGTTACAATAGCCCTGATGCCTAACTATTCAATTTAGAGACTAATTAACTACCTATAATCTAATGGTCTAGAAAATGACCAAGCTTAACCATCCCTGTACTGGCAGTCATAGGAAAGTGTATGCATTTAATGCTATAATAATGACATGGGTAGGTGAAATGATGAAATAGAAATTTGAACGATGGCATAGCTCACCGTAGTTTCCAGCTTTTACCAGTGAACTCAGCTCCCAGTCTGCAGAATGAATTGAAAGTTGGGGGGCTAATGTTATGCGTATTTTCTAGTATTATGTGAAATAGACTGACAAAAGCCCAACAGACAAGTTTAAAGGGGAAAGGCCTAATTTGTCCATGACCAGATCGCCAGCTACAAGCTCAGAGCACAAAACAAGGCAGAGGCCCTGGCTTGCATAGCTAGCAATTCATCATGAACGAGCTTGCATCACCAAATGTGAGCTCGACATCACTGGCCAAAGACCAATAGTGACCCCAGAATAGGAGTCCCAGCTCACGGGACACGACATCTTATCCAGCCAAAAGCTCACCATGGGTGAACCTAAAGTAGGCACCCTCTTAGACCTAATTTATAGGGCCAATCTACAAGAAGCAGCTTACAAGGGCCCACACACAGAAAGCAGTCTGCAGAAGTTATACTTGTTAAATACATTTATTATTTAATGTAACAGATTTACAGCTTAGTAAATTACATTTGTAACCTCCCAGCCTCTATACATAGGAGGGGGAGATCATTATAAGATAGGGAAAAATAGATACTGAAACTCTGTCAAAGTAGTGATAGAATCTTTGTATTATAGTTCTGCCTACCAGAATAGTGAAATCACTGCACAAAGCTAATATAAAACTACTGTGGACATATGAGTCACATTGACTTTGGCCGAACCACAGTAAAAAACCCTCTTTGCTTTTGTTGTTCTTCCTCTCCATCTCCTTATCTCTTATTTATCCAACCAGTCTGCAGTTTGGGGATTTCAAGAACTATTCCTGTTGATTGACATTTGGGTTTACCAAATTTTACCGTCAACAATTATAAAGATTTGAGTTTAGTTTGTGATTTCTCTTTTTTTTCTACTTTTCTTTTTATGTGCCTTGGTCTTACACTAATTTTGGGTTAGACTTTGCTTCAATCATGTATCATTGCTTTCCATTCTTCTTCTTCTTCTTCGTTGATCGTTGACCAAGTTATTGACCATACCATTAATCTCAAATCAATTTTTCAAAGTATTCATATGGTATTGAAGACACACTTTTATAACTTGAAAATATTTTAAGTTTGTAAGATACTATTCTCAATCATATTTCACAAAAGTCATATGGAGATCTATTTATACTTAGTAAAGGAGCTTCTTTAATAAATAGGTGCATTCAAAAATTCTTTATTCGTTGAACACAAATAAATACATTCATCCCTTTGTTTATTGAATATAAAATATACATTCATCCTTTTATTTATTAGAATTAATTACTACTACAAAAATAGTTCTTAGCAACAGTTCAAGGGTGACAGTTTATCTAAATCGTCGCTAAGAACACACTGAATATACTGGGTAGAATGGTTTAAAAAAAAATAAGTTTTAGTTGTGGTTATTTCTCGGTGGTTGTATTAAATCATCGCTAAGCACTTATTTTTTTTCACTTACCCCATGAATTCTTTTTGCCATGAATGAAAACCCTATTTTATTGTTCTTTCCCTTCCCTTCAGCCTTCTTCAATTTTGCACTCCATTTCACAAAATTTAACCAGTATTTGTCTTCAAAACTTTTGATTAATTGGCAACGATGAATTGAGCGAAGGAAATTATAACTTTTCTTAGATTCGTGAACTAGTTCCTCACCATTCGAGTTTCAATTACTCAACAACTCGATTACCAAGTTAGGTTTTTCTTACTTTCTGCTCATTTAAAATAGTTTGGTTTTAAATAGGTGTTCATATTCTCCTTGGAATTTTCAATGTATCCAAAGGTGAAGGTCTGCTAATAGTATTTTACTAAACATTTGTGCTTTTTTTTTTCCCAAATGATGTTTACTAATTCCTATAGAGTACTCATTAGGTTTATGTTACACTTGACAATACACACATGCTTTCATAGTCCCATGTAGAAATATTGGTTTTCTGTATAGATTCTGGCATAATTTCATCCAATCTAATTCACTCCCTTGAAAACATGTGTTTAGGGTACCAGTTGATCCACTTGAGTGGCAAATATCCTAGGACACTGCTAATAGCATTGTTGTGTGGTTGGCAAACACCATAGGTGTAGCTGAGTCTGTTTTGAGAGTTGCAGCAATAGGACTACTGCAAAAAAAATTTTTTAAAAAAATTTAAAAAATCGCTACTAAATGTAGTGATAACTGCCATCAAAAACAAATTTAAAAAAAAAATTTGAAAAAATAATTTTTTTTAAAAATATTTCTGGAAAACCACCTCTAAGTACAATGTAAACAATCGTAAAAATAATTTTTTTAAATTTTTTTTTGAAAAAACACTGCTAAATGTAGCCATAACGGCAGGAAAAAATAAATTTTTTTAAAAAAAATTTGAAAAAATTGTTGCTAAATGTAGTGTAAATTGCCGCATAAAACAATATATTTTTTAAAAAATTCTTTTAACAGCCGCTAACTACAAAGGAAATTGCTGCAAAAAGTAATTTTTTTGTTTAAATTTATGAAAAACCACTGCTAAATACAGAAAAAAACTATTGCTATGTTTACTTTTCTGGTAGTTTTCAAAAATTGTTGCTAAATAATTCTCGACCAAAAAACCACCGCTAAAGGAAAATTTTTTTATAGTGAATGAACATGCATCCATCCTTTAGTCATTAATTCGTATACATAAATTTCTTTTAAAGTTTGTTTATTGGATGAACTAATATAGCTTTTAAAGTTGTAAATTATATAACATTCCCCCACTAATTTATAAGCTTTCATAAGTTGTACAATTTATGCATAAAAGAAGGTGTCATAGGATTACACCTTCTATTAGTGTAAGTTTTCAAGGTTCCGATGAAATAATAGGTGTCTAATCAATTAAACCTATACTCTTATTGAAGGTTCCGATGAAGTAATAGGTGTCTAATCGATTAAACCTATACTCTTATTGCTAGAGCCAAAAGGCCACACACATAATCTACCCTAATCAAGTTTAAGAAATTCAATTTTTTTAGCACTTTTATGACCATGTACTCATTCTGACTTTTATGAATATTTACAAAAGTAAAACTTCTAAAACTCTTGATCGGAGCGGAAACACTTAAATATTCATATAAGTAGAAATCTTAGATAATAAAATTATTGATCCATTAAGAGCTTCTTAGCTCATCCTCCTATTATGAAGGAAGATGTGATTACTATCAAATGATTTGGTAAAATTATTATGGTATTCTCTACACAAGACCTCACAGAATATATGTGTGTATTGCATTATGAGTTTTCCTACAGACACATAATCATTACGATATGAAATATTGGATAGCAATTTTTGAAGAGTGGGATATAAATTTAGTTGATGATATATATATTTGGAATTTTTGAGAGGTCGTGAGTCAAGATTATATT
>JANHAO010025918.1:0-11229 GCA_026873985.1 Saraca asoca | reverse complement strand
AATCATAATAGGAAAGATTTCAATTAATTATTAAAGATCATAAGTGTGGTGAAACCTTAATCCTAGGCTTTTAGAATTGCACTTTACTTATTATTTACTTGCTACTATTTCATTAAGTTTCTTTATTAGCTTTGATATTCTTCTTTGATTTAGTCAACTTACATTGTGAATTCTGGTAATTGATAACGAGATCTCTGTGAGATTCAACCCGTATTTGCTAGAATCTACTACAATTATATCGTGCCTTGCAAAAAATAACACATCAAACCTGCACTTCAGTTTCTTACTTACTTTTTAAGCTCTCATCTAGTCACCGCCATTCTTCACTCTTTCTGCTTCTCCAAGTCTGCAACAACAACCTTTGGGTTTGATTTACCAGAGATCGGTTGTGCTTATTGTACTCTCTTATGGATTCTTTTTTCTAGACCCATCTCTTTTTGTTGATTCAGTAAGTCTTTCAAACATAGTCTTGGTTCTAAGCTTCTATTTTTTATGAATATTTTTGCTTTGTAGGTTTCTAATATCTGGTGGCTTGGTTTTGAGTATGTTTATTTACGTGTTTGTCATTGTTTGTAAAATTGGTGTGTCGTCTATCTGATAAAATGCCTGTAGGTTTTGTGGTCGTAGATTATTGAGTTTAACCTTTTTCTATTTCCTTGGTTTTAGTGACTTGATAAGTTCATTGGTTGAGCCTCCTATGTTTTCAGTGGTCTAAGTTTTAGATGTGGTGATATGTGGCGTGTCTGGCCTGCTACATAGGATGTTTCCCTGTTAGCTTTTAGCCTTTAGGTATGGTCTATTTTCAGTGACTTAATCATTCTTCTTATGTAGATGGCAGGTCATAGACACCAAGGTCACCAGATAGAAAGTGCTGAAGATTCTGATTCTTCATCCCAAAGTGGAAAGCCGATGCATTTTATAGATGAAGTGACCTTTAGGAATGGCAAAGTTGCTGAGAGGTTTACTACTCATCCTGATCCTACGAAGGGTCAGCAAGTCATTGACAATGAGGGGTCCCCAAATCGCATAGTATTCAAGCACCACCCTTCGATCATTAAGCTCGACAAGCTTAGGTATATAGTTGAGATATGCTATTTGCCCATGGGCTGTTACATTATGGCTCCTTCTCTTGATAACCATGTGGCTTCCCCCTTCCAGGATTTGTCACTATTAGCTTTCACCATCTTGCTACTAGGCTTAGGTTCCCAGCCCATCCCTACCTTGTAGAACTATTGAATAAGCTGAAACTCTGCCCCTTTCAGCTTACACCAAACTCATATTCTCAACTCACATCCCTCGCCCCTCTTGTACCTTAGGAATAATCTCCCCCTCCTTCGATTAGGGTTCTTTGCTATCTATTTTGCATAAAAAACATGAGATAGCATGATGGGATTTACTACCTGACGGCTTAGTAGACCGAGTATAAAAAGATCTTGCTATAAGGTGATGCTAAGGGCAAGTCTAATGTGGGGAATTACAAAACCCATTGGTTTTATGTTTGTTGCCCATCTCTGCATCATCTTCATAGTTTTGGTTTCATCCTTACTCCTGGTAAGTGAGCTAAGAACGTGTGAGCTTGTATGAATTCATATTTTATTCTTTGATTCTGATGTTCTATTTCATTTTGCAGACGGAGCTGGCAAGGAGAAAACAACGTTAAAGGCTGAGAAGGTTGAGGTGCTGGGTCAGTTCGTTGCTATAGATGATCTGAAGAATGATTTCAAATTTGACAAGGATCTTCTGTATTCACATAAGCTTGTTCCAACTTTAAACATTGAGATCACTAAAGACATTGCTCGTCGAACTAGGGAGGTCGATCCAACAAATTTTGAAGAGTATGAAAACATGTTGAGACTCAACCTCTGAATGCCACGATCTTCCCGTTCTACTCGGTCTGCTACTATTACTGCGACTTCACCAGCTCCTGCTGTTACAAGTCAATCTTCCTTGTCCATGGCAGTAGAATCCCTACAAATGCTAGCTCCCACCTCACACCCTGAGGTGGTCGAGGTGATCGAAGAGGACACATCCCCATTTGTTCCCTCTACTAAAAAATAAAGAGTAGGCAAGGGGAAGAAGGTTGTTATTATTGTAAAGGAGGTGGTACCTGAGGTCCAGGCCAATGAGCGACTTGTCAATCTTCGCCCAAAGATGGGGAAGTACTTCAACTTCCTCCAAGAGAATGTTGAGTTGATCCTGGGGCCTCCCAGTAAGGATAAAGTGTTAAAGTTGGAGGAGTCCTCGAGGGAAGCACTGATGAACTATATAGCTCGTCATGTCCTACTGGTATGTAAAGTCTTTTCAATTTGGTTCTCTTACCTCTTTGTGATTCTGACTCGGTCGTTTGATTTTTCAAGGCTTGCTGTCAATAATAAAGTTGAAGAAAATGCTTCAAGCTTGGGACAAGGGGAAGAAAAAGCTTGAAAGTGACTTGGCTATCGTGACTGCTAAGGCACTAAAACAGAAGAAAAGAGCTAGAGACGCCGAAGTAGCCAAAGAAAAAGTCGAGGAAGCCTTGTCTTATGAGGTGATAGATTACGAAGTTGTCACATCAACCTCAATAAAATGGTTGATGAGTTGATGAAAGTAAAGGGCGAACAAGATGCGACAGTTCAGCGAGCTGAGACTATTGAGAGGAGATATGAGACGGCTAAGGATAAAGTTGCTTTGGCAAAAGAGGAGGTTGCACGAGCTAAGGCGAAGATCGTCTTATTGATTGTGAGAACTAAAGAAGAGGCAAAGGCTATCGCTGGCTTCTTGTTCACCTTGTCGGAAGAGCATCCAGAGATCGATTTCTCATTTTTCAGTGGGAATGTCCTTGAGTTCATTCAGGGCTTCGAAGAGGATGTGAAGGCAGCTTCTCCCAATAAGGATTTTTAATTAACAGGTGGAGTTTTTCCAGCTCGGGACTTGATCCAAGGAAACAGCGACTCACAGGCTATGGATACTGCTAGTAATCAAACAACGGACGACCTACTTGCCCTAGATGCAGACCCTTCTACCCATATTTCAGCTTCTAAAGGCCAATCTTCCCCTTATGCCATAGTTTGCAGTAATCTTTAAATGTAATTATGATTTTTTATACATAAATTCTCCTTATTGAGGGAATCTTTAATGAACTTATAATATTTGTGCTCTATTTTTGCTTTATTCATCTAAATTTCCATAGTTATTTATTCGGTAGTTTGCAAACGACATTATGAATAAGTTCTTGCAAATCATGAGTTAATGAACATTAGTTAAAATGAATGTCCAGTGGGTCAATCGACCTTATTAAACTGTTGACTTTAGTCATTGTTAAGATGAATGTATGAGTGCGATGCCGAATAGTAGGTTGCATACGGTGCCAAGTAATAGGTCGCATATGGTGCCATGTAATAGGTTGCATGCGGTGCTGAATACTTGATCACATATGATGCTAAGATGTAGGTCGCATACGGTGCCAAATAGTAGGTCACATGTGATGCCAAATAGTAGGTCATATGTGGTGCTGAATAGTTGATCGCACACGATACCAAGTAGTAAGTCATCTGCGATGCCGAATAGTTGGTCACATATGGTACCAAGTAATAGGTTACATGTGGTACGGAATAGTAGGTCACATGCAGTGCCAAATAATAAGGCGCATGTGGTGCCAAGTAAGAATGGCAACAGGGCGGAGTGGGGGCGGGGAATGAGGTCCCTGTCCCCGATTCCCACCAGGGAATTTTTCCTCGTCCCCGTCCCCACCCCACAACATTAGGGAAAAATTGATCCTCGTCGCTGATCCCCGCGGGGAAATAAATCCCCTTGAGGACCCGTGGGGAATTTTTTTAAAAAATTTTAAATATTTATTTTTATTAAATAATATAAAATTAATAAAAAATAAAAAAAATAAGATAGATTATGGAGGAAAAAATATAAAAACTTTCTAAAAAAATAAAAAATAAATAATTTTCAAGGAGGGGAGCGGGGGCGGGGAGTGTAATCCCGGTCCCTGACCCCAAAATCTTTTCGAGGAAAATTTTTTCCCCGTTCCCCGAACGGGGATTCTTCGCCGGATTCCCGTCCAACCGGGGTTGATTGCCATCCCTAGTGCCAAGTAGTAGGTTGAGTGCTGAATAATTGGTTGTATATGGTGCCAAATAGTAGGTCACATATAGTGCTGAATAGTAATTTACATGCAATGCCAAGTAATAGGTTATATGTGGTGCCGAATAGTTGGTTGCATATGATGCCAAGTAATAAGTCACATGTGATGTCGAATAGTAGGTCGCATATGGTGCCAAGTAGTAGGTCATATGCGGTGCCAAATAGTTACTTGCATATGGTGCCAAGTAGTAGGTTAGATACGGTGCCGAATAGTTAGTCACATATGATGCCAAGTAGTAGGTCGCATGCAGTACTAAATAGTAAGTCACATGCGGTGCTAAGTAGTAGGTCATATGCGGTGCTGAATAGTTAGTTGCATACGGTGCTGAATAATAAGTCACATGCAATGCCAAATAGTAGATTGTAGGCGATGCCAAGTAGTAAATTGTATGCAGTGCCGAATAGTTGGTTGCATATGGTGCCAAGCTTCGATGCACCGACATTTCATATAACAGTCGTATCCGCGTATCGGAAAAATTTCCATTTTTGATACTTATCGACACTGACACTTCCTTTATCATGTAAAAATAGCACCGACACTTCTGAAAATGCCGTATCCCCATGTCGGTGTCCCCGTGTCTGCGTGTCGGTGTCCCTATAACATAGGTGCCAAGTAGTAGGTCACATGCGATGCCGAATAGTAGGTCACATGCAGTGTCAAGTAGTAGGTCGCATGTGATGCCAAGTAGTTAGTCATATACGATGCCAAGTAATAGGTTGTATGCAGTGCCGAATAGTTGGTTGCATATGGTATCAAGTAGTAGGTCGCATGTGGTGCTAAGCAGTAGGTTGTATGCGATGTCAAATAGTTAATTGCATACGGTGCCAAGTAGTAGGTCGTATGCAGTTTCGAATAGTTAGTAGCATACGGTGCCAAGTTTTTATAAGTTCATCAAGTTGAATGCCTTCTTTGGATCAGAGGGGTGAGTACTCGCTTCTGGATTAGAAGGGCGATAGTTCATTTTTGGTATAGTATTCTACTGAAAATTCATCTATAAATTAGTAATCAATCATAAAAATTTAAAAACATTGATAATCTTATTAATTTTAGAACAATGTTATAGGACTAGATAAGCAATATTCAAATTCATTGATCATATGGGCAAAGATGTTTAGCATCTCGTGGCTCTCCACCAAAAATCACATTAATCTTCCTTCCTCTTTTCCCTAGCTTGACTTCATCTTTGTAGCAGCATCGTGCTATGTACTGATTGCCTCGTACACATCCAATTCCATTGGTGGTCAGGAATCTAATGGTGAGTATCCTGATAGATGTGACCATGTCCAGGACATTGATCACAGGTTATCCCAGTACTACATTATATGTTGAGGGATAGTCAATGATTAGAAAGTTTGCCAAGATGGTTGCCTAGCAACCAAAATCTCCAAGGGTAATGGGAAGCTTGATTTGCCCTATTGGTAGTATTGCATCTCCTATAAAACCATAAAAAGGCCTTGGGTAAGGCTTTAGTTGATCTGCAATTAGTCCTATTTGTTTAAAACATCATTTATACATGATATTCACTGAGTTGCCTATATCGATCATAATTCTTCATACTTTGGTGTTATTGATTCTAGCTCGGATAACCAGTGCATCGTTATGGGGAGAATGTATCCCATATGCATCCTCATTTATAAAGGTGATGTTATCTGAGGTCATCCTTACTTTCTTGGCAGGACCCTCGAATTCACTGTGTCCTATGAGCAGGATGTGATTTGCTTCTCGCACGTAGCATTCATGCGACCTGTTTGAGATGCCTGCAATGTTAGGTCTAATGTGAATGGTAAATATAGTTCTTATCATGGGTGCCTCCTCCTATTTTGGATTCCATTGGCGATACTGCTATACTCGTCACTATTTCACAGATCGCACCACATAATCTCTTAAACGACCTCTTTTGATTAGGTCCTCAAGTGCATCCTTAAGTGCCCTGCATTCTGAAGTATTGTGTCTAATTTTGTCATGATAAGCATAATACTTATTCTTATTTCTGAACTAGTTGAGAGTCATTATAGGTTTAGGCTTCCTGAAATTCTCTCTATCTTTTTTCATCGCAAAGATCCTTTCCTATGTATCTGATAAGACGCTGTAGCTGTCATGACGACCTTTATGCTGAGATTGCTCGTTCCTGACCTTCTTTGCGACCTAATTTTTAGGGTCATCATCTTGACTCTCCTTGCTGTTCCCGGTATTGTTCCTCTTTTTACTCTGGTTGGGGCCATTAGCCTTGTCCTTAGACTTTTAAGGGCAAAAGGTTTCCTCCCACCTGATCTTTTTGGCTGCTCATTCGTAGAATTCACCCAAGTCCCTTACCAAAGACTTGTATATGCTCTTATAGAGCTTTCCATCTTTATGGAGTCCCACTGAGATTGCTATTAAGATGCTTTCATCCAAGGGATTTTCTATGTGACTGACCTTATGCTTGAACCAGATAATGTAGTTTTTCAGTGATTTGTTCTTTCACTGAAAGACTATCGCAAGGTGGTAGGGTGTGAGAGTTGCCTTTTCAGTGCCTTGTACTGATTGATGAATCCCCTTTAGCATTCTTCCTAACCGTCAATGTGGCGAGCTTTGAGATTCCTAAACCATGTTCAAGGTATGTCTCCTAGAGTGGCTGGGAAGACATGACACTTGACCAAAGGATTAGTCGTCTGAAGATCCATCTGCACGTTGAATGTATCCAGGTGGTTGTATGGGTTGCTATCCCTATTGTATAGCGGGATAGTGGGAACTTTCAACTTGTGAGGGAGAGGCTCTTTCTCAATCTCCCTAGTGAACGGCGTCCTCCCTTCGTAATGATCTCGGTGGTCCTGAGCTCGAGAGCATTGTTTCAATTGCTCTACCCTCTGAAGCAGCTCTTCTATCATATGGTCTTGAGCCTTAGACCATCGGTTGGAAGATGACCGACTCCTCTTTTTGTCATGGGAGTGTTGATCTGAGGTTCTGTGCTTCCTTTGCTCATAACCTAGCGGGCTTTAATCTGAGAGATATCTCTGATTGGTGCTGTTTGGGTCTTCACCTTGATGCGAAGCCTTACGTCACTGGTGATATTTTTCATTCTCCTCACAAGCTCGATGAACCTCCAACCTTAGCTATAAGTTAGTAGATCGAGCTGAATGGGTGTACTGAAGTACTTCTCTAGTTGGTTTTTCTTCCTGAGCTCCTTCTCATGTCCGTTGAAGAGCTTCTTCCTGTGCAGTGCTCCTATTCTGCTCTTGTGAGCACTGGACTTGTACTTGAGTCAATGCCTTAACCGCTTCAGCCAACTCTCCTACCATTTTTTCCAGCACCTCATGACGTTGATGCCATACTTGTATTCCATTAATAATATTAAGTTGGTGTAAGGTTGCTAAGGGTATGTTGGTGGCAACACCTGTAGTGGGGACAGCGAAAGTATCTGCCGTGAGAAGGATTGGATCCCTCTATTGTTCCATATGACCATTAGGTTGGTTAATTACAACATTTAAACTCTTGGCGGTTATTCCTCTAGCTATCAAAAAAAGTCAAGGGGAATGCAGTTTAGGACTCTCTTTCTAGTGCCAAAATGTTGACGATCGAATCCGATCAACTCAAGTTCTGAACCCCAAACTGTAGATTAAATATGAAAAGAGAAAGAGAGAAAGAGGAAAAACAAAGAGACATCAAAAGTTTTTAACATGGTTCGGCTAAAATCAGTTTGACCCCTACGTTTACGATTTTTATTACTCTTTGCTGAGTATTTTGTATTTGATGATTAATTATGTTATGTACAATGATTTCATCCCCTTTTACAATGGCTAGGGTTTACAGTTTTAATGTAAATATATAACGATAAGTATAATGATTTGATTAGGATTACATAATATATAAGGGTTGATGGTTATAACAGACTCCCATCAAAATAGGAAATTGAACAAATTTCCTTGAACTGTTTATTGTGGATGCATGCTTTGATATGTAAGTTAAGCCTTGTTATCAATGACCTGAGGTGGCTACTTTGATCATTGTTGTCTAGCAATCTAAGCCATATTTAACGACCTGATGTCTTGATCCAACGACCTCAATCCTGAATGAGCTAGGCCTTTATTAGTTGAGTCTATCTATCGAACTTTTACCAGTCTATTTATATGATTTCAAAAATACCTACAATAAGTTATAAATATTTTATATTATTTTTAATTAAATTACATAAAAGATTATTTTTATTTTGAAAATAATATAATAATTAAATATTATTTGTTTAAAATCTTATTTTTTATAATAAATATTTAAAAAATTATTTTGTTATATTTTTAATAGAATATATATATTTAACTAGAATAAAAAGTGAGATTTCAAATTAGATGATAAATCAATATATTTTTTTCCAATTTTTTCTCAAACGGGCCAAATCGCTAATATCCGTATTTCCATAAAAGCTTCGCATCGCTTACTCTTGCTATCAACCAAAGCCGGCACCGCTCATTGACTGCAGCTCGTTGAACATTATAAAAAAATAATTATTTTCTTTTGGTGAAAATAAACTTAAAACTAGAGGAGAGGGATTAATATTTAGTGTCCACGGACCAAATACTGACTCTAGGGAGAGAACCGGAGAATTATCTAATTTAAGTAAATTGATTTACTATTAGCAAGAACATAATTAATATTTAATTGAATACATAAAAATAAGAAAAAATTGCAAAACGAAAGTGAACAGAGGGGCTTTGCCGTCGTCACCACGTTAGTTCTTACGTGATGGCCTGATTTCCCCACTCAACGGTGATGTGTTTGTGTGTTTCTCTTTGACCGCCCGACTCCACTTCTCCTTCTGCTCCCTCAAAAGTCTCCCAAATTGTTTTCGATTTTCATTGAGCACGATGTTGTTTTCTCGGATAGCTAGAAATCTCAGAGGTAGCTCCACTCGTTGTCGGTGGTTTATCTCCAGTCGACGCCAGAACCAGTTTCCCTGTTGGCACAATTCTCAGTCTCCTAATGGCTCTACTGAAAAGGTATTGTCTCTCGAGAGCTTCCAATTTTCGTTATGACTTGGCTTGTTTGTTTGTTTTTCTTTTTCTGGCCATTTGTCGATTTTTAAGGTTATGGAAACTTTCAGGAATCCCCAATATGTTGTACTCAGATCCAAAAGCCCCAGAGTTACCTCATTTTCACTTCTCTGTGCACTAATGACGCACAGCAATGAGTAATTTACTGGAGAAGAAGAAAATATGAAGTACTAATGGATGAATAAATGCGGAATTGACTGTTTTGAACTTGAAATTGAGACTTTTTAGTGTATCACTTGGCTTCAGCAAATAGTTCCTGATATATGTAACTGGTTGTATGGTCATAATGATACTATGGCTCACGTTTTTGCTTTCGGAGATTGCAGGTTTGGAGAATTTTAGTTATTTCAAGGTGTCTGCCAACGTTGCATAGTTCTAGACATCTAATCCATCATCAGAGCAGCTCCATAGTTGAGGTTAGTTTCGTTTTCTTTCTGTCTCATCATCCTTCTGTACTCTGGTAAGAATCTTTCCTACTTAAAGGGGCATTCCCCCTAGATTTTTTATAGTGACATCATGTATCATTTGCTACAAGTAAAATCTTGTAGAAGGAAACAAAATGTCATCTCTTAATTGCTGTCAATGTGCAAATGCATAAAGTAGAAAACTTTCCGTTATTTTTCAGCTATCACTGGGTTTGAGCCCACAAGCAGACATGTTTAGTATAAAAACAATGTGTATGAATTTAATAAGAGATATTAAAGTGCATTAGTTACGTATTTTTCTGTTCTCAGGTACAACTTGAACTGTTTTGAAATTTGCAAATAGATTTATTCAAAGGAAGCAGTTTAAGAATTTATTGGGAGAATTCTGATCTGATTTTTTCATTTCAGAATTATTTGATTATTTCTCTATTGAGATATTTGTATACTGTTCTCAGGATCAGCTTGACCCATTTTTGCTGGTTGCTGATGAACTATCACATATAGCCAACAGGCTGCGAGCAATGGTAGTTGCTGAGGTATTTTATTGCTCTTCAACAGTTGTTTATTTCTTTCTAAAACATGTATTGCAAAAGCATATTAGATTCATCTGCCATATAAAACTCAGATATAGTTATGGTGAAAAGTGGGTTTTACATGACAGGTTCCTAAGCTTGCCTCAGCTGCCGAATACTTTTTCAAAATGGGGGTTGAAGGAAAAAGATTTCGTCCCACAGTAAGAATATTTTTTTTTGTTATATATTGATCTTCTTTATATGTTCTTTTACAGAAAATTTCAGTTTGTTATGGGTTTGTTACTTATTCAAATATCCTTCTGTGAGCAACTTGCCATGTTTTAGCTCAGAAAGTTGCAAGTTTGTTGACCATTCACTTGTCTTCCTTGTTGTCTCTTCTGCGAAATTGGTAGAACCAGCAATGCGAAATAACTAGAACAGAAAGAAAATTACAGAAAACTGCACCAAAACTGATGCAATCTTCCCACCAGCACCTTAGCAATTTGAGAGGCTAAGTCTCTCTCTCAGATTTTTCACACCCCCCTCCATAACTGTTCCTTCCCCTAGCTTATAACCTCCCACACTCCACTCCCTGGTCAGTTATGGGATGGCCATAACTGCCTATAACCTCCCACACTCCACTTCCTGATCAGTTATGGGATGGAATTCCATCTTGGACTTATGTGGCCCATAATGCCTCCTCTCATACACCCTGGTCACCTTGGGCTTGTTGGGTTGTAGCCCAGCATTACCTTCCCTTGCAAGCTTCACCTTGTCCTCAAGGGGAAAAGTAGGAAATTGTTGCTGTAGGAGTGGCACTGATTCCCATGTGTTTTCACATTCTGATAGGTCTTGCCATTTGATTAGAGCTTCCATTTGACCGTCTTTTAGCTGTCTTAATTGTCTTACATCTTCTGGAATGACAGACAGCTCTAGATTCTCTGTAAGTGTAGGAGGGATCTGTTGTATAGGAGTGGAAGGTATTACTGACCTCTTCAGTTGGGATATATGGAATACGGGGTGGATGCGTGCAGTGGGAGGAAGTTCCAAATTGTATGCAAGAGGACCATACTTGTCGATGATCTTATATGGTCCATAAAAGCGAGGAGCTAGTTTCTCATGTTTCTTTTTGGCCA
>JANHAO010025917.1:0-11231 GCA_026873985.1 Saraca asoca | reverse complement strand
GAGAGAGAAGAGGAAGAATTTCATCTTAGTCTCTCCCACTTTTTGTTTGACAAAGTACAGAGAATAAAGCCAAAGGTGTGGAAAAAAAGAAAAAGCATCAAAACGCATGCGTTTTAACGCGCAGCACGGCCTGCTGTCCAGTAGAGAATTCGCAACAGTGCCGTTTTGAAGCGTGTGTTTCGAATGCGCGACAACTAACAAGAAAACGGTGCGTGCTGATAATTAGAACGATGCCGTTTTGACGCACAGCATGGTGCTGCGCGAGGAAGGGGCAGCAGAGAATCCATATCCGTTTAGCAGCTGCTAGCAGTATTATCTTTCTATCTTTTCTATTCTTTTCTTTTCTTTTTCGAATTCATTTTTCTTAATTTATAAAATAGAAAAATAATATTTTTTTCTAGAAAAACAGTAATTCATTAATAAGAAAATGTGCATATCATCAGTACAATATCCATTTTTCTTAATTTAATGACTGTTCTCTGTTTTAATAAGCTGCTAATGGTTTATTACATCTAAAAATTGATAATAGTGTAAGGTAAGATAATAGAATAGTCAAATAACACAATAAACATAATCCTAAGGCTTATGCGTTAGATTGGCAAAATATTTGTATAACTGGATCGGTGAATTTACTTATTTGAATCTCCCCGCAAATGTATATATATAAAGTGCGAATATTACTTTGTTCTTGTATAAAAATAAAAAAAATAAATTGTGACTATCAGATTGTATATTGATGATTATAATCAAAATATCAAATCATATAATTTTTTAAATGATG
Organism: Saraca asoca; assembly: GCA_026873985.1. NCBI lineage: Eukaryota > Viridiplantae > Streptophyta > Magnoliopsida > Fabales > Fabaceae > Saraca > Saraca asoca. Next base: position 10,450 of record JANHAO010025917.1, on the reverse strand, counting down.
ATGTGATTTTTAATTTTATCTTAATTTTGATCATTAATATATTATTAAATGATTACAATTCAGCTCCTCCACTTTAATATAAAAATAATTTTTTTTATTTAATACATACTACACACAAAGACATCCTTATCCACCTGCTTACCTAATATGTATTGGGGGAGATGAAAACATAATTCACAATTTTCAAAAATCTTATAAACATGAATAGTAGAAATTGGAGCACATTGTATAATTTTAATATTTATATGCATTTTTTTCTTATTTTAATAACAATAAATTAAAAATATATATTTTATATATGTGCACTCATGCCTCTATTCGTGAAATATGAATCCATTCCTTTTTAACTTAACCGTTTTAAAGGAAAAGTAAACACAAAATTTTTATATACAATAAATTCAAAATCATGCGTAAAAAGTAAGAATTCATAAAATAATTTGTATTTATATCTATCATAAAATAGTGTTAAAATAATTAAACCAATCAAGAATAATTCAAATAAGAAGAAGAAGAAGAAGAAGAAGAAGAAAAAGAAGAAGAAGAAGATCCAACTCTCCTAGAGCTAAAACCTCTTTCATTATGTCTAAAAAGATTATGTTTGATGAAGAGTCATATCACAAAAGAACCAAACGCATTAAATCTTGTGGACGGAAATTTTCTAATAGTCAAAGAGATCCCTTGATTATGATGATGTGATATTAGAAGGGGATAGTGTGATGAAGGATGGGCATGGCTTGCATGAGGAATGCAAATATAAATCTTATAAGACATTATTTGTGGGAAGAATAGAGTTAGATGAGTTTGACGAGGATAAGAATGGAGCCAACATGTGATGATGACAAGAAGGAAAAGAGTTACTTTAGTGGCTTTGAGATTGTTGAAAACATGAATGGAAATCAATCTTGTCCAAGTTTTATAATATCCCCAGAGAAAGAAGAATGTATGTGCAACCCTCCAAAGAAAACCCTAATAATAAAACATTTAGGGAGAAGGATAAGGTTTAGAGCTTTGAAACTAAAATTAGATCAATTATAGGCTAGGGATGGAGTATTGAACATTATTGATCTCTTGAATGATTTTTACTTGATCAAAATTTAGTGTTTATTTTGATTATGAATTTGCTTTTACTAGAGAGCCATGGCATTTGTATGATCATTAGTTAACTCTTTGTTCATAGGATTTGGATTTTGATACAAATAAAGTTGAAATTGATAGAGATGCTGTTAGATTCATTTACCTAGACTTGCAATTAGATTATATGATGAAAAGTTCCTTACCTTCTTAAGTAACAGGGTTGGAAAAACTTTGAAGGTAGACATTACAACTATTAAATAGGCACGTGAAAAGTATACAAGAGTTTGTGTGGAGGCTGACCTCTCTAAAGAATCACTCTCTCAATATTTAGTTGATAATAAAACTTATATTATTGAATATCAAAGTATTCATATGATTTGTTTTTAATATAGAAAATATGGTCACTATGTTGATGGTTATCCAATGAAGAACACTACTAATCCGAGTTTGATGACTGAGCCTATTTTAGGAAAAGATGTTGTCAGTGTTGAGCAACAAACTCCTTAATATTGTAATGAGAACTAGATCTTAACATAGATGACATGTCGGCCACAAAAAGCTAAGAATATTGATGGGATGAAAATAGGGTTGTCTAAATGCAGTTTGCATGATACTTTAAATGGGTCATGATTTACAATTTTAAATGAGGAATATAATATGGAAAATTTTAATCAACATAGAGAAGAGAGTCTCAATCAGGATGGACTTATAGTGGAACAAAATAATGGCTTAATTGAAGGAACAAGCGGTAGAAATCATAAATAGCCAGCTAATGTGTAACAAAAAAGAATCAATCCTAAGTGTCTCAAATAGTTAAATATAGTTGAACATAAGATCTAAGTTTATATGGCCAGCATAGACTGAAACCAGTGCCGACCCTAAAGTTCATTGGAATCGACCTTATTAGCCACATAGTTAGGCTTTTCATCAAATGATGGCATGAACATGAAAGACAATAATTGGCATATGAATATTATTCTTTTTTCCTAAGTTTTGCACATTTTAGCCACCCAATCTCTATCTTACCACCTAATGAAGTGGTGCATTTGGAAGATGAGGATGGTGGATGTGGTACTCATCTAAGTCTAGATGTTATCGTAACTAATCATTGCAACAGGGAATCCAATATGGACATTCGGCATTAATGTTGAAGTGTTAATTTTTTTTTGTTTTCTTAAATTTATTATGCTAAATAACATAGTTATTCGAAATTATAGAGGACCTAGTAATAAAGAGTTTATTACTCAAGTCAACATAATTTTAGACTCTAATTTCTAATAGATTTTGGTTTTATTAGAGACCAGAATCAAAACAACTGGAGGTGACGACATCTTAAAGAGATTAGCCTTGTGAATTGGTTGCTAGTAATGGTTTTTCAGGTGATATTTAGCTTATATGGAAAAGTCAAAAGGTTTTGGTTGAAGTGTTTGCTACACATTTTCAATTTATCCATGTCAAAATTGGTCTGAATGAAGGTCGTGATTGGTTCTTCACTATAGTTTATGAATCCAAATGAAGGTCGTGATTAGATCTTCACTACAGTTTATGTTAATCCATCTAGTGATCAAAAGAATATATCGTGGAGAGATCTTCATGTTTTGATTTGCTAACGTACAAAAAGTTGGCTTATGGCAATTGATTTTAATGATGTTTGAGATCTAATTAAAAAGAAAAGTGATGCCCTTTCAACTAGAATAAGGCCTAAATTTTTAATAAAAGAATTAATGATTGTAATTCCGTTGAAGTTGATACTTATGGTGGTCGTTTCACATGGAAGGTTCCTTTAAATCAAGGTTACCAACATTTGTATGAAAAACTGGATTATGTTTTATTTAGTGTGGATTGGTGACTTCATTTTAGTGAAGCATTTATTAAAATTTTACCTTGTATTTTCTCAGACCATCATCCAATTATGATTAATGTGGGATGAAAGGCCTTTGGAAAAAGATAATTAGCCTTTTAGATTTGAAGCTGCTTGGTTAACTCATGAATCATTGATTTTTTTATGACACTGATGTTATTCACAGACTTTAAAAACTTACTCCAATGCTTATATATTGGAATGAAAATATTTTTGGACATATAAGAAAGCTGAAAAAAAATAGCTATGGGCCTGGATTACTGGTATTCAACATGCGCAGGAAATATGAAATAATCATTTTCTTTCTAATTTGGAGCAGCAGTTACAATGTGATTTATCTAAAACTTTTAAGCAACAAGAGATCCTTTGGTACCATAAATCAAGATCTGAATGATTTGTTAGAAGGAATAGGAATACGAGATATTATCATATGAAAACTATTACTAGACGGAATTGAAATAAAATCAAGATGTTGAGGAATTTGAAGGGTAAATGGGTGGAGAATCAAACTAAGCTTATTGAATGGTTAGGAATTTCTTTAAATCTCTTTTTTAATTTGAGACTAACCAAAAAGATTCGACTAGCACTATAATGGGCTACCCAACCATTAGTTTTGATTAGAATGCAAAATTATTCATTCTAGTTGTTAATGACGAGATTTGAAAAAGCCCTATTTTCCATGAGTAGAACTAAAACCCCATATGAGGATAGGTTTCCCCCAAGTTTTTATCAAAAGAATTGGAATATGGTGGGTAATAAGATTTATCAATTTGTTACAGAGGTTTTTTATGAGGCGTGACTTGTGGAAAATAAATAAGACTCTGATTTGCTTTATCCTTAAATTTAATAAACCTATATTTGTTAATTAGTCCCATCTTGTGCCTCAATGTAATGTTTTATATAAATTTGTGATGAAGATTGTTGTTAACAAATTTAAACCTCTATTGCCTCATTTAATTTCACCTTTTCAAGTTAGTTTTGTCTTGAGGTGATGCATTCAAGATAACATTATCATAACTCAGGAAATGATCCATTCAATGAGGAAAATGAGAAACAAGAGAGGTTTGTTTGCCATTAAAGTGGACTAAAATAAAGCCTATGATTATTTGAATTAGGATTTTATTTATGAAGTGCTTCAAGAGAATCTTTGAATGATAACTTTGTGAAGCATAATATGATTTGTATATTTTCTTCTTCTTTGAATGTGTTATGAAATATTAATAAAACTAATGACTTCTACCCTTCAAAAGAAGTGAGACAAGGGGATCCTATTTCCCCTTATATTTTTGTTCTTTGTATGGATAAACTTTTTCACATTGTCTATAATGTTGTCACTAATCAGATCCCCATGAAATTGGCAGAACTGCATCAACTATTTCCCATCCAATGTTTGTGGATGATCTTCTTTTGTTCGGGGAAGCTTTTGAAGCTTAAATTGAAATAGTTCTTCATTGCCTTCATTGTTTGGCCTTAGAACAATAAGTAAATCAAGCCAAAACCAATATTTTTTTCTCTAAGAATGTCAATGTTGACTTAAGGGCTAAAATTACAAACCAAATTAGTTTTATATGATCAATTGATCTTGGTATGTACCTTGGTGTCCCCTTTGTTCATAAAAGAGTTAATAAACATACTTATAGCCATATTGTTAAGAAGATTCAAGATAGGTTGGTGGGTTAGAAAACAAAATAACTTTCTGTTAACATGTGAATTCAGTCAATCCAAGTTCAGTAACCCTAAACTACAAATGGATAATGTGAAAAAGGTGAGAAACGAGAGAGAGAGAGGAAAAATAAGGAAACATCAGAAGTTCTTAACGTGATTCAGTAAAGTGCAATGCCTATGTCCATGGTTATGGTATTTTCTTTATCTATTTTAGCAAAGCTTTCATATCTATTGAATGTTTGGTCTCTATATTTTTGCAGAGTTACAGGTTCTCTCTATTTTTCCAGAGTATCTTTTTCTCTTCAGAGATCCTCTTATTCTAAAATTAGTTCTTTCTGTCTAAGATTAGTTCCCCCTTGTACAATAATCTTAACTCCTATTTATAGTTGCTGGGGTGTATAATCTTAACGTATTTTAAAAATAGAAAAATAATAAATTAATTGCAAGTTAATTTCTGTTAGTTGATATTTGAAAGTTAGCCCATGCAAGTTGGTCATTCCTCGGGTTTAACCACAGTGAGTGATCTTTGATCTGTGGGCTAGATCTCATCCTTAATGACCTAAGTTCGCTGCCTTGACCCTTGTTGACTAGTGATTTCAAGTTCCCATTTGGCGACCTGATGCCTTACTTCAACAACCTTAATCCTGGTTGAGCTGATTCTTTATTAATTGGGTCTGTCCTTTGGGCTTTTACTAGCCCATTAGCATGGTTTCAAAAATACCCACAACACTTTCTATTGTAGATAAGTCGTACTAGACAAATTAGTTACCTATTCCACTCTATACCATGCAGCTTGCAACCATTCCTTCAACTATAATTAGTGCAATTGAAAGATACTAATGCTTCTTCATTTGGAGCCATGATTTTCATAAGTGTACACTGCATATGGTCTCTTGGAACAAAGTTTGTCAAACAAAACTCTTAAGAGGATTAGGAATTAAAAACTTGAAAGATATGAATATTGTATGTCCATTGAAAATTATTTGGAAAATTTACTCTGGACAAATGATCTTTGGGCCCAAGTATTAAAGAGTAAATATGGAAGGAAGAATAAATGGACTAGTACAATTGAAGTTAAAAATTCTAATTCCAATTTTTGAGAAGGATTATGTTGGATTTGGAGTCTTTTCTAGAATAGGGTCTCTTGGAGCCTTAGGGATGGGTTATTTGTTAAATTTTGGAGCGACATGTAGTCAGAAGATCTATGCCTTCAAGACTATGTGAATAGTCATATTCTTACCTCTATGCTTGATGATACAATGGCCCAATTTGTTAATAGTAATGGCTAGTGGAATATAAATATTATAAATATGCTATTATTGAGAAACATAATTTTAAAGCTTTTTGCTCATATGTTTTCCAATATTGAAAACAATAATGATGAGTTGTAATGGCGTAATGATAAATGTGGAATGTTTTCTAATTAAATTAACTTATAGTTCCATTCCATCTTAGCTTGTACATGACCCATTTTGAAACTGGAGAGGCCTTGAATATATCATAATTTTCTTATGGCATGTCTACCATAATGGGCTATTGACAAATGCTAAGTGTGGTTGTAGAGGTTTAGGCAATCCAAATTGCTTTCTATGTCATCATCCAAGGGAAGACACTCTTCACATGTTAAGAGATTGTCCAAAAGCTCAATATGTTTAGTTCATGCTTCTAAGGACTAAGCATTGCATTTTTTTTTCTTTTAGCTAGATTTGCCTAATTGGATTATGGCTAATTTAATGGGTGAATTGGGCAATGATATTTGCTTATTTTATGGAGAGCTATGGCTTGGTTTCTTTGGAGATGGAGAGATAAAAATATTTTTGATTTCTCCTTTTCCAACCCTCTCAAGCCAGGGCATGTGATTTTGAAGTATATATAAGATATTCAGATTTCTAATCACATCATGACAAATACTATGTCTCCTACTTCTCAAATATTGGTTGATGTTTCTTGGCAATTGCTTTTTGCTGGATTTGTTGACAATCGATTTCAGGAATCGGTCAATTGAAGGTTCTGAGAACCAAACTGCTATGTGATTACGTGAAAAAATGACAAGTGAGAACAAAACTCAAAGGTAAAGGAAAAGAAATTGGGGAGGAGAAAATTTTACCATGGCTCGGCCAAAGTCCAGATGACCCCTACATCCATGGTCGTTGTATTTATTTTCACTATTTTCTTATTACACATACATAAGAGAGTATCTCAGCAGAGTTTCTAGGTTTTCTTTTTTCTTCTCTTTCTATTATGGTTTCCCATCCCATTATATGCATGCTGGGAGGGTTACAGATCGTAATTTGCTAACGTAAGACTATGATTACATCCGTGCTACTTATTAAATGCTAGACACCAAGTAATAAATGCTAGGCAAACCATTATTGGACTTTGGGGGTTGTTTTGCAGGTTTGTAGAGTACTTAAGCTGCATCTGTCAGACGATAGTTATTTCATTTGATATAGAGGAGAGCTGGTTGCCGCCTCCACTAACCAAGGTCCGTGAGCTTGCTTCGTGCCTCCTGCCACACAATCCCTAGCGACCTTATTTCGGATTAAGCAACACTTTTTTTATCTTGGCTCTCGATTCTCTGGGTTTCAACTAATCCTCTTTTGCCTAGTCCGAGGAACATCCACAACATTAGCCCCCTAACTCGCAGTTCACTTCGCGAGCTAGGAGTTACCGACTTGCTTCCAAGAGATGCAACTTCTGTTCACGGCATGACCTAGCCAATGATAGACTGCATGTCTTGTATGAGGATTTCAGGTGAGTAGTGGCACTAACTGACTAGTCGTGTTAGCCATGCATTGATTTTAGTGATTTTATGAACAATTCCACGCGCTCTCGATTCGACAAACTGAAGATAATTTGCTGTTTCAGTAGTATGATCAAGTATGTTCGATCTGAAGACGGTATGGGCCTTGGAGGCTTAGTACATTTAGCACCAGGTATGCCCGAGCTAGATTTGAGGAGAGCTACGAGTTGTTTCTGTGCTAGCTTGAAATCGTGGGATGGCCGCAAGCAATGGATTGTGAGGGGATAGGATGTGTAGTTCACTTTTTTTTCGTTTACCATTAATGGGGGGTTTGAAGTATTTTATTTCACGTGTGTCTCTTTGATTTTGCAGCTGGCATAATGATTATTACGTATAGTGTACATGATTTGGCTTTTAATGCTGGTACACGCTGGTCCGTTAGATCGTGGGTCAGTTAAGGGGTTTTGAATCTGACGGTTGGATTTTTCATAATAAAGCCGGAGAGTTCCCCCTTTTTTCTCTGTTTGCTGAAAACATACGCCCTTCTGCTTTTTCTCTGTTCCAGGGATTATTCACCACCCTTTCTCCAGTCCTTGCCTTATTTCCATTCTCTGGTTTCATCAAGTCGGGTCCTTGGTTGCAGATTTTTTGCGTTCTGTCACTTCACAAATAGCTTCTTGATTCAGCAAGGTGAGTTTCTATTTCTGTTATGGCATATTGCATTTTTTGTTTTTGAAATCTTTATGGGTGTGTTTGTTATTGACGGGGAATCGAGGCAAGAGCGAGCTTTATTTGTTCTATTGGTTAGCGGTCAGGGCCTTAGGTGGTGGCAAAATTTCTTAGTTTTTCGGGCGCTTCCAACTTAGCGTCTAGGGCCCTCATTTATGCTCCATGGATTTGGGGGGTCCGGTGCAGTAGCCATTCCCTTCTTAGGTTGAATTGTTTTTAGAATAGTGGCTTATTTTGTCCTGTAGCCTAATTATTTTTGTTCTTCCCTCCTGTAGATGTCTTAGCCCCATAGACGCTACCACCACTTAATAGTCAGTGAGGACACTGAGTCCAAGGGGAGCGAGGGGACGCCTCGTGCCACTGGGAACACTATATCCTAAAGTGGCGAGGTCACCGGTGGATTTGTGGCTCATGCTGGGCTAGAGGGATCTGGAGCTACCTTTCCTTTTAAACATTTTCCCTCCAGTATCAAGCCCAAAGAAATGGGGGGAATCATGGAGGCGTATTTTTTCCCAAGAGGCTGCTGTGTGATGGTTCCATCCCGCAGTGATCATGCCGCACTCCCTCTTGAGAGGTTTATGGCTATTAGCATCCATCACCTCAATACGGGCTTCCACTTCCCAATCCCTCCAAACATAATTGACTTCTTGAATGAGCTGGGACTTGCTCCGGCCCAATTAACCCCTAACGTATATTCTTCCCTAACCTCCATTGTGTTAATTCATCTTCAAAATGGTCTCCGTCCTCCTAGTGCAAAGGTTCTTTGTTTTCTCTACAGTATTAAAGGCGCCGGGAGGCAGAAGGGTTACTATTATCTTTCACCTTGCCCTTCGAAGTATAAAAAAGCATTGCCTCAAGGGGACACTTGAAGGAAGTCCAACGTGGGTCCATATAAGACCCGTTGGTTTTATGTGTCCTATCTGTCGCTGTGTCATCTTCAACATCTTTCATTTGTGTGAAATCCGGGTGAACGAGCTAGAGAGGATGTCAGCCCTTTATTGTTTTTATTTTAATACGGGCCTAACGTTCTGCTATACTTCCTGTAAGTGGAGTTCGAAAAGAAAGACTGGAGCTGAGTGCAATAGAGATCAAAGTTCTAGATCAACTTTCGATTTCTAACAACTCTCCCAACACGTCCAGGTTCAACGAGGAGCTCCGGCGAGCCTACGGGCTTTCTCCCGCTCTAGGTACTGAACTTATTAATAGCTTGTGCGATATCAGAGTTCGCGGGTCAAGAGAAATTTCCACGGCTGACTTCAGCGAGCAGGATGCCATGGGTCATGTGTACCTTGTTAAGCTTCCTTCGAGATCTAAATGGGTCGCGTCCTCTGTTTCTGCTCACACTGAACGTCCTACCTCTTTCGCAATCTCTCTGAAGCCTACTCAGGCCAGCCTGCCTCCTTCTTTCACGATTATTCCTACACCAACTCAGCCTATCCTCCCTTTTGGTCTATCGATAGCGGAGGAGACCTTGCTCCTCCCAGCCTCTGCTCCAGAGTGAGAAGTGACTGAGGAAAGGATGGCTAGATCTCCGTGGCGAAGAGGCAAGACTTCTACTGAACCTTCTTCAAAGAGGCGGAGGGTTGGCAAGGAAAAGGAGCTCACTACTGATTCTGCGGCACCACTCGAGGACACTCCAGAACATCTGATAGAAACATTGGGGGCCAAGTCCCTAGCCCTTTACCATATTATTCATGATAACGTGGGCCAAATTCTGGGAGCCAACGTTGCGTCCTTGGAGGACAACGGGATTCGGGGCAGCGCCCTGATGGAGGTTTTGGCCAGCCACTGCTTATTGGTTAGTACTGTTCTTTTCTCGTTCTTTTTGGTTCTTGCTTGCATTCTGACCTTGTTATTATTTTCTTTAGGGGGCCTTGGAGGCTATCAAGCAAAGGAACGAGTGTTTGAGCTGGGAAGAGGAGAAGTGCCAGCTCAAGGCTAGCCTTGCTACGACTACCAGGGAGGTGACAGAACTGAAGGGGAAGTTAGAAAATGCTGAAACCTAACTTCAAGGAGCCAGTGCAGCAGTGAAAAGGGTTGAAGAGTCTTTTAGGCACGAGGTAGCCGATTTTGCTTTGAAGCTACACGAAGCCCATGACGAGCTTTAGAAGTGTAGGGAAGACATATTCTCTCTGACTCAGAGGGTCGAGAGTTTCCAAATGCGACTCAAAGCAGTCCAAAAGAGGCCAAATCGTGCCGTGGAGATAGCAGAGTGGGCTAAGGAGGCAACTAAATAGGTTGAAGAGTGTTAGTCATATATAGGTTCCCTAGAGTCAATTTGATTGGGCTCTATTGCATCTATGACTAAGCGATCTATGGATTTGGATACTAAAGGTTGAACATTCATCTTATATTGCATATTGTGTTCATGTTTATGA